>JNEY01000416.1:53607-75419 GCA_020875895.1 Aphelenchus avenae
TAATGGTCCTAGAAAAAGTGACAACCCGTCTCCCGCCTCCCCATACAACCTCCCCCCCCCCTCCATACTGGACTAGTACCGTTTTGTACTCGCAGTAGGTCGTGGCAAACTGGAGAGCGCCTGGGGGAAACTTAATTCAATAGATAGGTGTTCTCTAGAACTTTTCGCCCAGTAACATTGTGCCCCACTTCTGCGAACACTTGATGCGTAATCAGTGCAAGTTGAGTAATCCACAGGTGCACGCACGCTTACGTACCAAGTCGTATCACCAGAAGTTAGGGTACATTCATCTGCACATGCAGTGTCTTTCACAAGTTGTACGGTATGCTAGATTTTGCCCTTGAGGGCGCGTACAACATGCTGGGACGGAATGTGCGTGCGGTTCCGGTCATAAAATAACTACAAGCGTCGCTGCATGCGCTAACGACGCTAGCGGGGTTTTACTTTTGTTGAACTGAAGTGAACTGGTTTCGGCTCAGTTCAGTGGAACCGAACTGAGGGCAGCCCACAGTTCACTTCAGTGGACTACAACTCAGGTTCGCCTTAAAGTGCCCAGTTTAAACTTCGCCTTAAAGTGTTAGTTGGTATCCCGTTCAAACTGGTTCAAGTGCTACCGATATCTGCCCTGATCGCTGCTTACCTTTATTTCACTTATGTCCCACAGAGCGTAGTGGAACGGAACAACGATAGTTGTTTCGGCCACTAAGAGAAGGGACATCTGAAGAAGAAAGCTCGATCTCGTGGAGCGTAAGACCATGTGCAGTCTGCTATTTTCGTACAGAGAGGTGAAGCGTAGAAGGAAGAGCCACATGACGGAGAGACGCGAAGCTATGGCGAACAGGTACGCGAGGTTGAAGAGCGCGCCCCGATTGTAGCCGAGGTACTGAACTGGGCCGGATGTCCAGCCTCAAAAGTCCCTTAGAAGTTCCGACGACGCCATAAAGCTTACTTGCGTACAGTGGGTGCAAAGGAATGGTTTGCGAGAGGCCCTTCATTAGGCATTCCAAGAACGACCAGATGCAGTGTAGCAGAAGGTAAACCCGATAGATGTGCATGTCTTGCGTGGATTTGAACCAAATCAGAACGACGAAAACGGGAAACGTTAGCACTAGAATGTGGCTCCATTATTCGCCTATGCGGAAACGAGTCAAGCAATCATCCGAGTTAATGTAAAATTCAGCTGCCATAAGCGACTGACAAGTTTTTGCAAAGTACTTGTCTGCTTCAACTCCTAGCTATGTTTGACGGCCGTGCCGTCCCGTACTGCCGTGCCGTTTTCACGTTTTCACTCCTAACTGCCGATGCTTGCAGGGTCCAGCAGGTCCCGGCATGTTCCCGGGCAGAAGAAATTAAGCCTCTGTCCTACATTCCTGCGGCCCAAAGATTTGTACGTGGGTGTTATCAGCAAGTGAAAATGTCATTCTGGACGGGTAACTTTTTCTTCCTGCGCGTGTTATTGTATTCTGTGAGCGGTACTCTTTTCAGCGGACGAACATTTTTCGCGAAAGGTTTTCTTTCAAATGAGTGCATTCTGTCCAGCGAGTGGCATTCTTTGTAATGAGCTAAGATCTTTCTTCTCGGCATAGCGAGCGGCAGACAATGTGGGAGCTCCTAAGTCTAAGCCTGTCCATAGTCGCTGAGAGGCCCCAGAAGTATAATAAGTGAAGGGCAACGTATCGTTTGTTTAACTGCGTAGGTTCCCCTTCTGGTACTAGTTGCTTCTGGCGAAGGGGTCGGTCTTTTATGAGTCACTATGACCAAGGGTCATCTGGGGGTCAATAACGTGATATACGCTAATAGCAGCAGGAAGCAGCGACGATACGTCCACTGCAGCCGGTGGATGTTGAGTTTTCGCCTAAATTTCGCTGGCGTCGCCTGCGGCGCGCTCGCGAAAACAAACGACAGGAATCGGTTGTTTAGGCCGATTCCGATTTCTCCAAAAATCACCGATTTCCGATTCCGATTATTCCCCAACCGTATTGTCTCCTTTACCTGAGAGAGACGTGACGACGCTCATCACAACGTGATGTACGCTAATAGCAGTAGGATGCAGCGTCGATACTTCTATTGCTGCCGGTGACGACGACATCGCTCGAGAATTGTGGGGACTGCTGATATGCGCTGCGCATTCGAAGTTTGCCGGGTACTCACCGTAAAGGCTATGTCGTAACCTTTACGGTTTATGCCAAAGGCTCAGAAAGTCCAGGAGGAAGGCAGGTGGAAAACGGAAAGCAGCAGTAGGTCACAATATTGTCCGCATGTAAGCAAAGTTCTGCCAACACGGCCGTCACCGAGGAAATGTTACGTAGGCAGGTACATGCACTTAATGCCCGATACGTGCCTAATACTTACGCAGAAGATGTCGGTGTTTGACGCTGAACTAGGCAATGCGTCAGAGTTACGATAGCGGTAAGGAGATGATACACGCGTCAAAAAAGTTAATCATTCCTTGCGTATCGCAAAATGGTATGCACTCAGCTTCGAGTAAGTATGGCGCTAAATACAGCTAGCAAAAACCATTGCGAGCGTAGAGCCCAAATTGATGGTTGCCTCTCGCACCCTCCTGCACATTTTCTTAAGGCTTCATGTTTTGAGAGGTGCCCGGCTGTGTTCCAACGAACGAACGGCTTTCCCACGGCTAAGGATTGCGCCTCGTCATTCGATCGGGTACTTCGGCAAATCTGAATGTTTCTCTCTTCGAAGTGTTTTAATCGACATCGGTTAGGATTACGTCACAAGGACCAGACCTGACCGAATAAAATGGCGGACGCAATGAGAAAAAACAGCAGTATCATTTCTGATCGTTTGCATTACGTCCAAGTATTCGGAACCGAATAGTGTGAATGTCTGAGGTCGCCAAATGCAAAACGCCCGAAGAAAGTCTGATAGGAATAAATAAAGTCTTCGTTCTCGTAATATTCCGTTATCGCCTCACGTGAAAATTGTCGTGTCACATCGGTTCATGCTTCCTGGACATAAATGGCGTTTGTCGACCTGACTGTCACAAGGAATTTTCTTGTGACCGTTAAAGTTTTAGCTTGTTCCGCTCGCGTTAACGGAGGGCCATAGAACTGTGTCCAGATCGAGCAGTCCTGCTACCTCGATAAATTAATGTGTTCGGGTGCGCATAGAAGGGTTCTCCGAGCGGTGTCAATATTGCTAAACCATCGATCTATGAACTCTCATGTGTTCAGCTAAAACTACGACTTAGACATATAATTGTTGCATGTACAAGTCTTGCTTAGAATTATTTCCGCTCTAAACCGTATAGGTTCTTACCTTCGTCGTCGATGCTGCTCGACTTAATTTTCGAATCTCTTCGCTTCCTGGACCGCGATGATTTGGACGCCTGTCAACTTGCGTCCAAGCGGATTCGAAACTTTATCGAATGTTCGCCGTCACTTGCGTTGCGCTCGATTGTCAACGTGGATGTCGTAAGTAATACTGCACAAGATTAGTTTTCTCATGACTGTTCGCGGCTTGCTTACTACAAACTTACCTTTACAGCAGGCCATAGCTTGCCAATGTTCAATTTTGCCTCATTGCCAGTGCAGTATAGAAACGAACGTATAGATACCCGTACAGCAGGCCTATAGTTAGGCCAAAAACAGAGAGTCCGCTGAAAGAATGATAGGTGAACTCGATATGTTTCTTAGAATTCGCTGACGAGCCACCGTTTCAGCGTTTACATTAGGAAATAGTACGCCTGAAGCAAAATAAAGATTCGGTACACGCCAACCCCGTGCAGGGATGGGCGGCCCGATTTTGCGACGCCCAGAGTGGATGACGAAATGTTCCACGAGCCGTTGTCCCATCCCGCACACAGTGCTGGACCCACATACAGAGCCTTACACGTGTTATTACAGAACATCCTGGTGTTGCCCATATAGCTCGATGATTGGATCCACGAAGATCCAAGATCCAAGTCGCACTTCGGCACGCACATGATCGACTAGATCTGCTGCATCGGAGAGGAGCATGCAAGCTCTAATGTTTCCCAGAGCTGGGACAATTTCACGTCTGCTGAACCTGCTGTTCCCCTTAATACATACTAGGGCTTACATTTTTGAGTATCACTTCATGGGCGGGTGCTTAAATTAGGAGATGAGCATCGTCTACAGGGAATAAAATTTTCGACACTTCATCTAGGCGGTTCGTGACTGCTTTCATTCCGCAAGAAAGCCATTTAGGGGTATGCAAGTGATCGCCCGTGCATGAATATTTGTCGTCGCATATATGATCTCGTCGTACATCCTTGGCAAGACGCAACGCAAGCGCAAAACGTCGATTCGCTAGCGCATCTCCGTAACGGCTACGCCGGACAACTGGGGCTGTTCAGTGGAGCCGAACGTTGCATTCCGCTGCTCAGTGGGGCATCAGATGCGTTGATCTTCAAGGTGAGACGGCTGGTCTATGGAAAAAAACGGGATGTCCTGAGCCCGGGATGTCCTGAGCACGCTGGCTGGCTGAGCCCGGGATGTCCGCAGGTCGGGATGTCCTGAGCCCGCTGGCTGTGCAGGTCAATGCCTACATTCCCAGTGACTTTCCTGCGGCCCCAGTCACTTGCTAGCCTAAGATTTGTGTCTGACAAGCTTGTATGCTAGCCCAGCTTCATGTCCCCCACGCCGTTTTACAGCTTCCAGTCGCGGCATGGCGTCGCCGAACAGTACGGTTTTGGTACGGTCGGCCCCTTGGTACCAAGCCCTAAAGCCACATTGTACCTCTTTAGGTCGTCACTCATTCACCAGCACCGGTAGTCTTCGAACGACTCTTCGATCTGCTATTCGACGACCTGAGCCGACTGCCGTCCTGCGGTTCAGTCATCGGGACAATGATGGCACGGAATTTGCCGATGAATTCATCCGTCGATTCATTGCTGCCGAATATGTGTCAGGGATGGCGTGTAGCGTCTCAATCCTTCAGATGTTGCGCCGAAAAGAGTCGCGCAATTACCTTCGGGAGTTGTGCGTGACTCCTCGACTGCAAAACGTCGACGCGCCAAAAACGCGCATATTCGAAGTGTTCCCTGCAGCTCGCTGTGAAGTGCAGAAATGTGACCTCTTTGTTCTCGCTGCGCGTGCGGTGTCTAAGACATCAGAAAATGACGTCAGTCATCTCTTCGTAATGACTCTCACTGTTGGTTAAGAAGGCACCGATTATTGTACTCGAACAGTATTCTTTCACAAATTTTGTCCGAGCATTGTTATACCGGAAAACCTATACCGATACTACAGTTGAAGCGTAGGTTTGCAGCAGATGAGCATTCCTTTTGAGACAAAAATGTCTTCAGTGTGCTGTCGATCACTCTTTGACGCTCTAAGCTTTGGATTTGTGGTACGATGAAAAACACGGTTTTCCAAGACATTCTATGTGTGCCAACTTTACTTTATCAAAACACAATGTGTTTCCTGGAAATACAATGTCTTCTATTGCAAGTATATATATATATTGTCACCCAACGCCTTCTGTTCAAAACAAAAGGAGCAACTAGAAAAGCAGCGCTCTTAGTTAGGGACCGACCCAGGGCCGGGTTGGGGCAGAATGCAGGGGTCAGGCCGGGTTACAGCCCTGAGCACTGCCCTGGTAGCCAATTAGAGTTAGCGGGACCACCCCCCCCCCCGTGCCGTCCTCCGTCCCGTGCTGACCCCTCCCGTGCCACCCTCCGTCCCGTCCTGGTACCCCCGTGCCGGGCTCCGTCCCGTGCCAGGACGGCCCAGCACGGCACGGCCCGGAACGGAAAACGGGCCGTTCCCAAAAAAATTTTTTGCATGAGAACTTACTGGAATTCTGTGAGAGGTTACCCCGCCGATGTGGGTGCACGGAAAGAACATCGACAAAGGTATGCATTTTAGAGAGATTAGAACACGGATACCGCCACTCTTGACGAATTTTTTTAGTATGTTTGGTCGAAAGTGGCTAAAATTTGGTCGACTTCGGCCTTAGAAAAGGCATTTTTCATGTCCAGGACAGCACGGAAAACGGCGCCGTTCTGGGCCTAACCCGTCCCGTGATCCGTCCCGTGCTAGGACGGAACGGAGGACGGCCCATCTTGACCCCTCGTCCGTGCCGGGCCGTTCCGTTTTCAGGACGGCACGGAACACGGAACGGGCCGTCTCGTAGCACGGGCCGCTAACTCTATAGCAAATCCTAGCCGTGACCGTGATCCATTCATTCAATGCGAGCCCGCTATAGCATGTAAGCAGGTCACCCCCTCCCCCCCCCCCGAAATAACCCCTTATACAAAAATGGACGCTCCTTTTGGATTATCCGCGTATGATAACCGCCTAGGCGCAAGCGAGAGCTTTCTTCAGCTTCTCCGAAGGAATATCACAAGACAAATGCATGGAAATCTCGAATAGGTCCCTGTTGATGTTCCGTAGCGTAAAATAAAGCCCTAAGGAGGAACAACTCCGGACACACGATGAAGAGTCTCGAATATATCGTAAAGAAATCAAGCATCAAATCATAACTAACGGGCGAGGAAGATGTGCAAACGCTTTTAATGACGGTATAGCAGGACCAACCGTCTGAGGAGAACGTACAGCTGTTTCTTCACGATTGCTTCCAGTTAGTTACCAACGGTGTGAGAACAACGTTCTCGCGGGCAGAGGCAAAGTTCTTCTGTAAGTTTGTCAACAATTCAATCCAGATATGGGCGGCTACATTGTAAGCACTAAAGTACACTGTCTTAAGCTGTACTCTGTGAGGCACGCTTTTGAATGCCTTACGGCGAATCATCCATTTGTGCGAGAACGTAGACTCGTGTTTCATGGGTCTCGGCGTCCATCCTTGACGGGACGCAGCGTGAGCGGAGATGTCGACGCGGTGGTTCAACTCCGGGACGCATACATGCAGCGCCTGGAACTGTCTACTGGGGCAGAACATTGCGTCCCTCTGCTATGCGGTGTGTCCGATGCGCTGAACTTCAGAGTGGGACGACTGAGCTATGAGGTCGCACCGCTATCTACGAAAAATGTGTTTGACTGCTCGGCACAAAAACGTCGATCCGCTGAGAAAGCGCTTCTTCGGCGAACTGCTTCACATAGTTAGGACGTGAAAAAAATGCGACCGCACGTTTTCAAGCGTCATGCTTCTGGAAGAAAGCTACAGCTTTACGCTACGACTGCGCTTGTTGTGCACAAAACACGAGAATACGACCGTGACCTCGAAGACTTCTTCGTAATGACACTTACCGTCGGTTAAAAGAGCTGTTTTTAAACGTACTTGACGCGATCCTTTAATAAATTGTCTTACGTGTCATTTGTCAAAAATGTCGCAAATGGACTCAAGTCGTTTGAGACGATCTTACACAATTTTCCAGATGGGCATTTTCAGTTTTCAGGACAGGCCTTGTACCTCCATCGTGAAGCATCCACCATTAAAGGACTTAACTGATCTCCGAAAATTTCAGTGTACACGTCTGAACTAGGGGTTGGCGGCTGAGTCGTTATATCGGCTCGCCCTTGGCTCGGGTGGAGGGACCCTCGGCTCAGCCTCTTCACGTCTATAAAACAGCCGTACAATTGCCGATGAGCCGTTTTTTATCGTCTCGGCCCCCGGCTCTGGTAGTGTTTCCTTGGGTAAGCGATGTCACACCGCAATCCCTAGTTCAATCTGATGCCGCATAAAAAGCACGGCTGCAAACTTACGCGGCTCCCTCAAATGGCACTCATGAAAAAGGGATGCCTTTTCCCGAGTTCTCACTCGCAAAACCCTTAGGGATATTTATTATCTAGGCTCGCTCGTCTCACGAGCCCATGTTGTCTTCTGAAGTCTCCGTCTGTGTCGTGAGTATACCAACTCTTTGAGAAACCTCGACGCTTAGGGTCTGTCCAGAAATTATGTTAGCATAACGTAATCCAGAAATTATGTTGTTAGCCATCTGTTAACGTAGAGGGGATGGGGGGGGGGGTCAAAAAGTGCTTTGGTAGCTAACATAATTTCTGGACAGACTCTTACAGTGTGGCGCACCCACGTTCTGCTAGCGTCAAAGGAAGTTCCTCGTAGGCGCCTCAGTTTTAAGCTCGTTACGCTCGAGTCAAGGGACCAAGGCTGCGTTTCCCGATATCTATGGTAAATCATAGAACAAACAGCGTTGTTTAACTGAGGTTGTGTCCGAAGTCCGCCGTACGTGTCCAAACTCGAGGGAACACCGGCGACTACGGCAATTTCGTGAAGGTCAGCTTGATTCTTAGGATAGGAGTTAAGTCAGGGTTCCCATGCTCTGACCTCTTACGACGTTCAGCTTAAAAGACGATCGCAGCCATCCAAGCGTCCTATGTACAACGCTAATTTCATTCACCATTCACTTTAGACCACATTAGTCTCTTGGCTTTCTTCGTCTGCGATGCTTCGCGACCATATTTTCGAGTCCTTTAGCTTTCTGAGCCGCGACGACCTGGATGCCTGTCAGCTTGCGTCGAAGGCGATTCGCAACTTTATCGATGGTTCACCGGCACTTGCCTTGCGCTCCACTGCAACAGTAATTCTGGTAAGTACTGTGGTGCAATTCGATATTCCGGTCTTCGCTCTGCTACTTGATCTGCTAGGCGATCAAAATCCACGCACTCAAAAAAATCGGTCATTCGCTTTGCAAATGCTGAACTAGCTCTGCTTCCAACAACTCTAACACAAGATTCCGTACGGGCAACAGCAGAATACCTCTACGCGATTGTAGGTTTACAGAAAGGCTTATCGTCTAAAGGACTGGAATCGGTGCTCTTTGGAGGTACCGATGTCGATCATCCTGCTTACGTGCTATAGCGAGCCCGCTATCGCATTCTTCCTATAGCGGCAAGAAGAAACATTCCTGTCAGGGTTGTGAGGGGTTCCTGCATGGAGAGTCCGAAAATCACGTTAATTTTGCATGTGGGTGATTTTGTGGGTTAGAAAACATGCTCCTAGCTAGCAACATTAAAAAAGTGTATGTTTAAAACCAAATGTATCTGTTTGCTACATGCAACTCTCCACTAGCCGGTCGGTCCAGCCGCTAGTTGCCCACAACTTGGGGTTAAAAATAGAAGCACCGATGTTCTTATCAGGGGATTTACGGTGTCGCAACAGTGCTGTCAGAAGAGGAGTCATTGAGGCAAGGGAAAGTAGATGCGGGTACTTTCAGTAGCATTGGGCTGAGAAAAACCTACGCCTGAGAAAAACCTGCGCCACTTTAGGTCATGACTAGCTCGCGAGCACCGTTAATCTTCACTCTTTGACCTGTTGCTCGACGCGCCGAAGTTGGATGCCGTCTTGCGATTCGGTGTTCGAGACCGTGATGGCACGGAATTTGCCGAAGGATTCATGCGGAAATTTATCTCTGCCGACGACGTTTCACGAATGGCAAGGTGCGTCTCAATCGGACAGTGGTTCCACCGAGGCCAGGCCCACCTACGTCCCGGAATTGTGCGGGGATGCTCTGGAACAAAACGCCGAAGCACCGATAACGCGCTGCTTCGACGAACAGCTCGACCGCGAGTGCTATCGTGTGCAAAAATGTGACCTCTACGTCATCAAAAACAGTGCTTCCGGCAAAGAGATACAGCTGTTCGCAATAACCGCGTGTCGACAGGCTGCAAATAACGATGAAGACCTTTTTGTAATGACCCTCGTTAATGGTTGAATGGTCGGCTTTTTACTAGCTAGGTGACTCAATAAATTTTGTCCGAACAGTGTGGACCTGCTAAAGTGGACAACCATCAGAACGCATTTCACGGCAAGGAAACGAGTCGCAGCAGAAAACCAATTGCTCCATTGGTCCTGTTCTTTGTCTAAATGCTAAAATTAGTCACTGCGGCAGAACCCAGCAAGCGAAACTCTGCATCGACGCAAAGTTGCACTTGAACAGAATTTTCAAAAACTGAAACCTGAACTGCTTTTTCAAAGCCTAAAAACTGAACCCTGAAGCCTGAACCGGAAAATTGCCTGAAGACTGAAACCTGACATTTTTCTGAAAACCAAATTTCCCAGTTCGAAGCCGCGAACTATCAACAGGGTACTATTTTGGGTTTGTTATTCGGATTATTCGGAGAAATTTTGCAAAAAATGGCCGAAATAGGTCTATGTCGGCGCCTAGCGGCAGGCTAAAAACGGCTACCTGAAATGCCAGAATTTTGCCTCAAAACTTGAACCCTGAAGCCTGAACCCGAAAATCGCCGGAAACCCGTAACCTGAATCAGGCTCAGCCATGCTCCAACGTATGCTTGTGACACGTGAATGTAGCCACGTCGACAATAAATTACTTTTTTTGCGAAACCTTACTCTCCACTAGAGCGTCCAAAGTCCGCGGAACGTGAGCACGCTCCAACAAAAACTGCCGTTGTTCCCACATTTATACAGTGCCAGTGGGCTAACCTCGTAGTTGCCCAATGTTCAAGTTTCTTGGTACTTACAGCAACGGACCAAGGCCACGCTCTCTGAGACCTGTAGGCGCAAGAATAGCAAGTTTATTGTTACTAAGCTCTCGTTGTGTCCAAAGTCCGCGTGGCCTTACTCGAGCGATTCTGTGCTTGAAGGAAAGTAGTGAAAGAGTATACTTTGTTGACCAGGCTGATTGCAGTAACGGTGTAAACTTCGAGCGTTGATTTGTTCAGCGTAACTAAACCGCACCGCCACATAATCTTGTTTTTAGCGTTTACTTCATTCTACTTTCTTGAGTTTCTTCTTTGACGATGCTTCTCGACGTTGTTTTCGAATCTCTCCGCTTCCTGGACCGCAGCGACCTGGAGGCCTGCCAGCTTGCGTCAAAATCTATTCGGAACTTTATCGAGTGTTCGTCGGCACTATCGTTGCACATCATCCTCAGAATGCAAATGGTAATGATCTACCACATACAACTAGGACGTTTGCGTTGTTTTTCGAAAACAAAATATGTCCCGGGCAAGACCTGAAACCTTGAGTCATCTGAAAGCGAACTTAAGGCATACCGGAACGATCGCCCGTGGATGAGAATTCAGCATCGCAAAAATGCTGTCACGGGCCACGTCGTTGAACCTTGGAGGGATGCAGCGCAAGCCGGAGACGTCGCTGCGTTGAACCATCTCCGCAACGCCTACATCGAACGTGTGGAACTCTACGCGGGAGCAGAGCGTTGCGTCCCGCTGCTCAGCGGCGTGTCGGACGCGTTGAACTTCAAAGTGGGACGGTTGATCTATGAGGACAACATACAGGACACGGAAACTCTGAATCAAAGCGTCGACTGGATCGTGCGCGAGCTGCAAGTGTCCGACTATGAACTCGTTTTGAGCGACCACCGCGGCGACGACAACGAACGGGCTCTACTTCCGACGACACTCACACACGATTCTGTGCGCGCCGCCGCCGAACACCTCTTCGCTGACGTAGGAGTTAATTTAACGCTATAATGCTACTTTGCTTTTTACGCGCAATCCATAGATTGATAGATTTGTATAGAAGTTGGTTTGCAGTCCCTGCGGTGCAGCATGGTTGAGAGTGATTAGCACGGCACGGCCCAAGGTGCTGACGGGTGGGACAACCGGTCCCTAGGTCAGACTCAGAGTTTAGAGTGGGCCAAGATTCTGACTGCCAAAATTCTACTTTGACCCGTCCTTACCTAAAATTTTGCAGCGTCCTTCGGCCGCCGCCAGCATAAGATCCCCCATTGCTATTTCATACCCTCAGGATTTGGGTGGATGCTCCCCCCAGTGGCGTAGCGAGGACCCGGTTTTAGTGTGGGCCAAGATCTTGTCCGCCGAAAAATGCCCCTTGGTACCCCCTTACCATATTTTTGCGGCGAAATTTGGGGGGGGGGGGGCTACCCCACTGTCGCTACGCCACTGCCCCCCCCCCCGCCTCTGCCGCTAGGGTCGGTAGGCCACTGCCTAGGTCCTCCCACCCGGTTCGGGACTAAAAAACTGATGAATTTGCGTTTTGTGGCTGCTGGTTTAGGCGAAAAGAAGCTAAAAGTCATTTATTAAACCGTCCATAAACGGAAGAAATAGGATATTTTCGGTTCATTGCTCACGGTTCATCGAGAGTGAGGATGAGACGATTAACGGGACGCTGGAGGGGTTGGCCTTAACCTACATCTTCCATAAACTTTGTAATAAGGAATCGTTTAAAACAGGTAGGAACGGCCAATGTTGGCCCTCTTCATACAGTGTCGGCAGTACATTGCAAACGCTTGCATTTGCAGTAGGATTAGTTTGAGATAGCGCCGTACCCTTTAGGTTCACACGTATTCGTCATCACCGAAAATCTTTGAACGGCTCTTCGATCTGCTATTTGACGCCCCGAAACTGAATGCCCTCCTGCGATTCCTTCAGCGAGGTGGCGGAGGCACAGAATTTGTCCAGGGATTCATCCGAAAATTCATTTCTGCCGTCGACGTTTCACGAACCGCGCGGAGCGTCTCGATAGTAGAGTTGTTCGAAAAAAATGAGCCGCACATCTCTCTTCCAGAAATATGCGTAGCTCCTCGACAAGAAAATGTCGATCCGCCAGAGACGCACCTCTTCGACGCAGCGCTTCACGATGCTCGCTACGACTTGCAAAAATGCGACCTATATGTTTTCCAGAATTGTGCTTCAGGAAGAGAGCTGCGGCTATATGCGGCGACTGCGCTTGTCGCCTGGAGCAGGGGAACACGACCGTGATCTCGAAAACCTCTTCCTAATGACTCTCACAGTCGATTGAGAAAGTCTGTTTTATCGTACTTGACGCGTCTTTTAATAAACTTTTAACCGAGATGTGTTACGCGTGGCCCGTAAATCTACTACCAACCAACCTTATAAGATTGCTACCACAAAATACAATGGAATGGAATCGGTAGTCGTTATCGGTACTTCACTGTTACAACTGCTTGCGACCTTGAACGGCAGTACTTTTAAATTGCGGACCAAATAAGACGACCACTTTGATTGAGATGGAAAGTCTTTTGCAGCTTCTTATTGGCCAGTCATTGTCGCGTTGTCACAATCTTGGTCAAATATTCCTTGCCTCGTCTTCGACGTGCCTCTTCACCAGAGATCGACTGCCGTACCCTACTACGGCCCGTAGCCGTAAAATACGGGTACGGCTACGGTACGGGAGGTCAATGTCGACCTCTACTCGTCACCCATTTGTCAGGTTTCAGATGCGATCCGCAAATAGTCATTTATGGAGGCATTCGTATGCCGATTCGCGTCGGTTTTTATTTTGGCATTTTGATTCGGATTTGAATTTCGGGAAATTCAAAAATTTTTAGTAAACATGGGTGAGTTAGGGATGTCGTCTTCAAAATAACTGTTGCATTGTCGGCAAATGTCAGAACTTGACGCAAATAAGTTCAAGTGTTTGAGACGGTCCTAAGATCAAATTAGAAGTTCTTGTCTAATTTTCCACGTTGGACATTTTCAATTTTTAGGACAGGTCTTGTACCAGTCGTACTCGTACTGATTTAAATGGTTCAAAAATTTTTAGTAAACACGTTTGAGTTAGGGACCGGCGAACGAGCCCTAATACCGGTCCGAGCCCAGCGGACGAGCAAATTTTCTCCAGTCAATGGCACCTTCAGAGGCCTGAGATGACTTAACATCGTACCCGTGTGGACGCGTCGGTGGCTTGCAACCGCCGTAAACCGAGAACAGGCGGTAACGCGACTGTACATGAGGTGGGGGTGAGGATGCCAGGTGTGACCATTTCTCACTTTTTACGCGCTATTGTCATTTTTGACAATATTTTTATGTACGTTTCTGCAAATCAGCACTCGCTACTTCAACGCATTTAAAGATTCGTATACGCTATTAAATCATACTGCTCCCAGCTCGGACATAATGAGGGCTTTCTTGCTTTCCAGTATCTCTCGAGGCACATTGATGAATCTGTTCTGTTTAAGGGAAGTTGTATTCCGCAAACCGTCGAAGTCGTTCCCATTCAGTCAGCCGTTCATTGAACGCGCTAAGGCCGCCTTCTCTGCCCTTTTACAGGAGTAGCTTCTAGTTGGGTCAAAGGCGTAAAAACGCGTCACATGATGGGAGAAGGAAGTTACACGACTGATGACGAGGGAGGGGTAAAAACACGACTAAAATATAACGGTTGGTATTACGCAAAACTTTCATTCGGAATTCCGTCGGTAGTACAGAACCCACGTATAGTCACGTTCGAGACAGAACGATTTAAAGGTCGGCTGACATCAGCCGTACCGTACAGCCGTACCGTACTGACTCCCCCGTACCGTACAGCCGTACCGTACTGACCCACCCGTACCGTACAGCCGTACCGTACTCCGTACGGCCCGTACTGAAAAGCCGGACTGAGCTTTTTTTTGAAAGATTAAAGCTCGTTATTAATGATCCCCAGAATCTTGTAACTTTGTGAACAAAAACATTGTAAGTCTACTGTCAATCAGTAGTTGAAATCCAGCAGCGGAAGGTTTCCGTTGAGGAAAACCAGCTGGTTTACCAACATCTCGGCTTTGTGGGCATCCAGACGTTAGCGTCGAGGGTCGAATGTGGCGCCAGCAACGGAGAACAATTGTTCGCTGGCGACACTCGTTGCGGGAGCACTGGGGAATATGCGAGCCAATGGGGCCATTGACGGATAGCGCTGGCAATTTGCCTTACAGAACTTTAGTGGATCGATCTTCCAGTCCAAGTGTGGCTCCCGCAGGTACACAGTGAGCTCTTTTTTGAGTGGAGTCAGCAAGGGGAGAGAGCGGCGGACAATGNCGGTACGGGTGTCGACCTTTAGAACGATTAGCTTATTGGCCATGATTTGGACAGATGTGAGGTGGTTTATCTGCGCAAAGCCTACATAGGTAGAGCGTAAAGCCTACATAGACCACACATAGAGTGCGTTGCCTCTCGCTGCTCTGGAGCATGCCCGACGCGATGAACTTCAATGTGGGCGGACTTCACTATACGGAGATGCAACGAAGCGTTGATTGGAGGTTGCGGGTAGTCGGATATCATGTCAACTTGGGCGACTACAAGGGCGATGCCAGCGAACGAGCATTGCTTCCAACAACTCACACGCAGTGATTTGAATATCCCCCTGACGTGCCAGAAAACGAGTTTCGCTGCATCGGTTCCGGAATTCCCGGCGTTTTAAAAACGGTAATAAGGGTACAGCTTTACGTACCAGACAGGTCTTTCCTGACTTAATTACCGGCCCGTACGCGAGCTTTTACGGTTGTGAAACTACGAATAGTCTGTCGGTTATTACGCCTTTGCCAAACGTGAGCGAGTACGCCGAACCCAAATATGACTTTTGTCTCAAATAGCGAATGAACTATACTAATTATTTTTAGCCGCATTAACCTAAGAATGCGCTTTAATGCTTTAGGTCTACACTGTTTCCCAACTTCGAGAGTCTTCGAACGTCTCTACGGTCTGCTATTCGACGCCCCAATGGACGCTATATTGTGGTGCAGTGAGTATAGCCATTGCGAATTTGACGGCACGGAGTTTGCCAACGGTTTAGTTCAACGATTTCTCGCCTGCACCGCCGTCTCAAAGAAACCATCCGTGGGGAAAAGCAAAGTTTGCAGCGTGTTAGCCGTCACACTCTGACGCTTCGAGCGTCTCGGTCAAGCGCGTGCAGCAATTGACGCGTCAATCACTATAAAATAAAAGCGCCGATTGGACAGCCAAAAGTTTCGAACTAGCGTAATGTTGATGCTTAGTGCGAGACGGGGATAAATAACTTCGATAAAAGAATAAAAGAAAATAAAACTTGTCGACCATCTACCGGGGGACAAATTAAGGTTTAGGCAAACGCGTGCAGCAAGTCATGCTGTATGCGTGCACGCACGTAGTCATGCGTACCAAGCGGTACCGCATGCAAACGCGTACGTGTTCGATCCTGTGCGTACTAAGCGGTCTCGCGTGCTAGGAAATGGAGTCATTCGGATTGAGAGCTTCTGCACGCCGAAGCATTAATATGCTCCTATACAGCGCTGAATACCCCGTAAATTAAACGGTACCGCATGCACAACTCTTCATGTACCATGATAGGCTTTGTAAAGTGTGAAACGTGGGAAATATAGATAACTACAAGACATGATGGATGCTCCCGTCCCCCCAGAAATTCCCTTACCGAGCCCGATGCATATAGTCAACAAATGGAACGAAAGAAGGGCGTCGGTCATCCAGGGATGTTATCATACGCTAACGTCCTAGTCCAGAAATCGATGTAGAAAGGCTGTAAAAGAGATTCTTGGACTTCAGAGAAGTCGACAAGGCAAACAGCCATGGCCCGTCATAACCTTGTGAAACCCACTGCGTTATGAGCTAGAGACTAGTATTACGCAATTCGTCCAAGCTTGTTTACCCTCAATGCAGCCCTCTAGGTTATAGTGATTTGCTTCTTGTGAAAGCTGGCGGTCAATGGTTCGCGAGAACATGAACTTTTGCTGTGAAGCCAACTGATACGCTCTTCTAGGTATGCTCACGCTCGATCAGAGTCAAATGAATTTTCTCGTAGCCTCCTTGCGGACCAAGGTCGCGTTCTATAAGCATAATCAAGGGTAATCTCGAAGATTTCTGCCATTACGGGGGGTAACACGTCAATTCAGTAAATGCAAATTCAGTAAAACAAATTCATTTGTTTTACTTTTGTTTGTTTGATCGGGGACGATCCCAGCGTGATATACATGCCTTATAACGCATAATGGTGATGTTCCCTCCATGTCTGGGACGTATCCTCCATCTGAACACCTAAGGGCCCCCTCCCCTTCTGTTCATCAAGAGACGACGCAAACAATTAAATTTTTGGTTGCGTAATGTCTATCTCAGAATGTCCAAGTCTTAAGGTCTAAAATCAGTATTTACTGCTTTTTACTGAATTTACTGCTTTTTACTGAATTTGCATTTACCGAATTTGCATTTACTGAATTTGCATTTACTGAACTTTTTTACTGAATTTGCATTTGCTGAATTTGCATTTACTGAATTTGTTTTACTGAATTTGCATTTACTGAATTTGCATTTACTGAATTGACCTGTAGCCTTACGGGAAAATAACGGTTTTCGCAGAGAGAGGTTGATTTTTCGAATGGTTTTTGACTAAGGTTCCCATTCTTCGAGCGTTTACGTGTTCAGGGCCAAAAAGTTCACGGCTACTGCTTATAACCGTCGACTGTACAACGCTTACATCAGTCTATCTTGTTGTAAACCGTAAAAATCTCTACGTTTCGACGTTGCTGATGCTTTGCGACGTGATTTTCGAAGCCTTACGCTTTCTGGACCGCGACGATTTGGACGCCTGTCAGCTTGCCTCAAAGTGGATTCGTAAGTTCATCGACGGCTCACCGACCCTAGTGTTGCGCTCGATAACACAAGTGGATGTGGTAAGTAATGCACAACCTATTGGATTTTCTGGTCTGTGCCGTGACCCTAATCAATCAGACGAGCTTAGACGGCGTTCCAAAAAAAAAGCTTCGACTTATTTGACGTTACTGGAAAACACGCCATGGGCTTTGCAATCAGTTTTGATCGCCCGACCCATGTAAGACTCACACCTCAAAATTTCCATTCTTTCATGAGACCCTCTTAAACAGTACATTCGAAGGTAGGCATCGTGGGCAGTTTAAACTGCAAGCATAGTTCATGCACTCCAAATAAGGTGTCCTGCCAGTGCATTCCAAGTTCCGGAACTGGAACTTTTAAATCTTTTAGTTACATTTACAGGAAGTGGAACTGGAACTAACTGGCCTTGTTGTAGTTCCTTGAAAAGTTCCACTTTTTCTTCGACCAAGGGGGGCCAAGCACTTTTTTCGGGCCTACGAGGGGGGCATAGGTAGAATTTCGCTGGAATCGCCTGCGGCGGGCAACTTCATCCGGTACAATTTTATCTGGCGTGGACCATGAACTACAACACATGGTCTACTTATATCACCATCTCATTCGTTGACTGTATGGGTGCAGCGCCAATAAAGCCCCGATTTCGCTTAGCTGGAACTGGCTAATTTTTTCTATAAGGCAACTGGAACCGGAACTGGCACTGGGCCTTTGGGGTGGAACTGGAACTAGATTAAAAAAGTGGAACTGAGAATACAGGATCTCCTGCATATGTAAGCTCTACAGTTGCGGGCTCTTTCGCGTCAAAGTAGATGGTCCGCCAAAGCAGTGATATTACTGGGAAAAACTAGCCAGATAGTGGAAGTCCCATCCGGCTACGTGCCATCTAATCACTATTTATTCTTAACTATTTGAGGAATATCCACATGATCGTCCGCAACTGCGTATTTGGCGCCGCATAAATGGAGTCACGCTGCTCAAAGAGCCATGGGAGGACGCAACGCAAGCGGGAGAAACCAGTTCGCTAGTCGACCTCCGCAACGCATACATCGAGCGCATGCAACTGCACGCTGGAGCAGAACGTTGCGTCCCGCTGCTCAGCGGCGTGACCGATGCGTTGCACCTGAAGGTGGGACGGCTGCGCTATGTGGAAAATCTGCAGGAGACGGAGACCCTGCAAAAAAGCGTCGACTGGATCGTGCGCGACCTGCGAGTGTCCGGCTATGAGCTCCGTTTCGGCTGTGATACCGACAACCTAACAAGAGCCATGCTTCCGACGACACTCACTCACGACTTCGTGCGAGCCACAGCGGAACACCTCGATGTGCGAGTATGTTTTACAAAAAAAAGGAAAATATCATCTTCATTCATAGATGTCAGGTCGCCTTTTTCTAGCAGGAAAGCCTGCTTTTGGGACCTAAAGCCTGCTTTCGCTGAAGTCGAAAGCTGGCGCAAAAGTCAGTTTTTTCCGGCGTCATGTCGCTCGCTAAATTTCCTCGATAACTCAAGCATATTACTCACCTGGATTTTTTTCAAGTTTTTGTTCGTTGCATACAGCGCTGAATCGCATCGTTTTGTCGGGCAAAACAAACCGCGCCTGACTCGTAAAAAAGAGCAAGTAAACAGTTGTGCCGCTTTTTCCTGCTATTTGGCTTAGGGAGTCTTTTTTCAAGCTGTTTGCGATCCGACCGTCTGTCAAATCAAAATTTCATCTGACAACTATGTCTACTGCCGCTTTTTAGAAGCATCATTTTGAGCCAGTGCTGTAACGCTTTAGGTATACACTTGTTCACGAGCACCTTTATTGTTCGAACGACTCCGTGATCTTCTGTTCAATGCTCCATCGTTAGCTGCCGTCCTGCTGTTTTCGGATCCTGGCGGCAGAGATTTTGCCCAAGGATTCATCCGGAGCTTCATCGAATCTGACGATGTCTCGCGAATCGCGCAGTGCGTCACAATCTTGCAGTGCTTAAGCCGAGACCAGCCGCAGAAATACATTCCGGCAGCGTGCGTGACTCCTCGGAAACAAAACGTCGACGCGCCGAATACGCGTTTCTTCGAGGACCTGCTCCAAGCAAGTCGTCAGGAGGTGTCGAAATGCGACCTCTACGTCTTCAAGAACTGCGTTTCCGGCAAAGAGCTGCAGCTATTCACGGCTAAAGCGTGTGAGGTGCCTGGTACGCCTGAAAATATCGGCAGTAGCCTCTTCGTTTTGACCCTAATAACTGGTTGAAAGCGTTGACTTCCATATTCGACGTGTGTAGTACACACGTCGAATGTGTGTGTACTACATCTCTGGTGTGTACCTTCAATAAAGTCCCTTGTTCAAGCGACGCCGGGCCTGGTGAAATAGTGAAGTACGTATCTAACGTCAAACGTGTAAATGCAAGGGACTGAATCGTATCGGAAAAAAAGATAAAGGAGCTATAGATTATACGCGAGGTTCACACGAGATCCAGGGCTATAGTGGCTCCCCACGAGTGCCGTGAACCGACCGCCATCGTTCGGGTTTCAACTCGGTACGACACGGGTGTCCATCTTTATACTCCTGTACAAGCTGGTTTAGTGTCTGCATGGATGCCCTAGATAGCACACTGCGCCCACTTCCAAAAAATTTCGTCAAAGGGTCCCACCTAACCCTATCGGCAGCTTTCTAATTTTGCGATGAACGTCCGAGTCACTGACCTTTAGTGAACTGAACTTTAGCTCCAGTTAAGTTCAGTTCATCGCGAAAAATTTCGGTTCAGGGAAAACACTGCAAGGTGGCTGCCGTTTTGCGATTCGGACGTCACTACAGGAAAGGCAAGAAATGCCGACGGTTTCATCCGACGATTCATAGCTGCCGACGACCTCTCTCGGGTCGCGCAATCCGTCCGCGTCAAGTTGTTCAAGCAAGACGACGGACACAATTACCTTCCGTAAATGCGCGTGACTCCTATCCAGTGAGATAGGAGTCACACTACCGATGCAGCCCTCATTGACGCGTAGATGCGGCCTTTACGCCTTCAAAAACAATGCTTCCGTCCGTGAGCTGCGGCTATGCGCTATGATTGCGCGCGAGGTGTTCAAAACACATGAAAATGGCCTCTTCGTAACCGCCCTCACAACTGCTTAAGATGTTTTATTATGATCGACTTCAACGTACCTATTTCGTTCGAGCACTATCGTACCTGGTGAATAAGACAAAAACACGCATCATTATTGTAAAATTAATACCATACATGGATTACAATTCTAATTTATTTTTCGAAGAAACTTTCCCAGTAGCCGACTTCAGTTTTAAGCTCGTAACGCTCGCATCAGGCGGCAAGGTCTCGCTCTCTGAGATATATATTAAAAACGCGAAATAGAGGGCGTTATTACAATACAAGCTCAAATCTTTCTGCTGTCTCGGTAAAAAAAATTCAGCTTTCTCACGAGAACGTTGGTTTTCCGATTCGAGTTCACTAAGGTTCACGTTCTTCGAGCCCATACAGTTTTAGCGAAAACTTCAGGAGCGCAGCCATATATTCGCTGCCGGTACTAAGGTTTCATTCTACTTCTACTACATCGCGTGAATTTTTCGACATTTTTTCGTTAGCGATGCTTCCCGACGTGTTTTCCGAATCCCTCCGCTTCCTGGACCGCGACGACTTGGACAGCTGCCAGCTTGCGTTGAAATCTATTCGCAGCTTTATCGAGGGTTCACCGACACTCGCCTTACGCTCCACTGCAAGAGTATCTGTGGTACGTGCTACGTCACACCTGCCTAAGTTTTTCTAAATGGCACTGTGACCTTTATCCAGGGCCCTTCTTCAGCTGGTCCGTCCCCCGTTCCGTATTAGGCCGGAACGGAACACGGTCCCGTGATGACCCTTCGCCATGCCGTGTTCCATGCCGTGGAAAACGAAGAATGGCTCGACCCATGCAGTTCTTTGAATAGGACTTTGTTGAATAGTCATTGCGATTAAAGTGCGCCTGGACCGCGATGATTTGGACTCCTGCCAGCTGGCATCGAAGTCGATTCGTAACTTAAGAGAGTTCGTCGAGACTTGCGTTGCGCACGATTAGAAACTTGACTGTGGTAAGTGCTATGCACAGCTCGGATTTCCATTTTCGCCGTGCACTTAATCGACTATGTGAGCTGGCCGTTACGCGCATTCTATAGTGAGCTCCATCACATGCGAAAACAACAGCCTGTAGTGAGCAGAGGTAGCAGGAGCTCTGCATGGGCATAGCACAATTTTCACAATAGCACGCTGCACTCCTAGGAGCATATGAGTTGGCCCTTCTAGAAGCTCAGCGCCTAGAATTTCTATAAGCACTACGCATAGCGCTTGTAAAAGCTCATTCTAGCACTTTTTGTGGCACACCATGTTAATTAGTTCTAGGAGCTGAGCATCTAGCAATTCTTGGAACCCAACGCCTAGCACTTGGAGTGTTAACAATGACATTGAAATTAAAGCCCATATACCCTAAGCAATCCTGTAAAGGGGCGGCCCAGAAAATCTGTGAACCTCACAAAGCGATTTTTGGACCCCCCCCCCCCCTCCCCCCTTATTAACACTGCGTAGTGTTAATTTTATAACGGTTGTTAACAAC
>JNEY01000416.1:78195-88591 GCA_020875895.1 Aphelenchus avenae
CCTCCCCCCTCTGTGAACAACTGTGAACAACTGGCTCACCCCCCCCCCCTCCGCCCTGTGAGGTTGACATATTTTCTGGACAGTCCCAAAGGTGCTGTAACTTTAACTAAAATTTTCTTTTTACGATCCTTGCATCGTCGGGAAAAGCAAGTAAACTTGCTTGCGCTGGTTTGCACACTGCGTATGTGCGCATTCGTAAAGAGTAACCAGCGGCAAAGCAAGTAAAAAGACTTGCATTGAGGCCAAACATGATGGAGAGACGAAAAATACGTGTTAGCAACTAGGCGGTGGCCGACGGCTGGCCCCCTTAAAGAGTTGACCCTAAGCCTGTAAGCTTTCGCATAGAAACCGTTTAGGAATGGTCGACAGTACGTGACCGTGCGTGCATGCGCATATTGCGTCGCAAAGCCGATGTTGTCGTCCATCCGTGGCAGGACGCAGAGTATGCAGGAGACGTTAGTTCGCTGACCCACCTTTGTAATGCCTACATCGTGCGAATATCAATGGACGCTGGAGCAGAACTGATTAAAAGACTGAGTGATGTTCATTTTGCTTGTTCAATAAATTAAGCATCAACCGTCGACCCCGAACCGGTCAAAGGAATACCTCGTGTCACTAAGCCTTAGCCAATTTTCCAGCGAGAACGCGCTAATTATGCTGTGCGAAACGTTGGAAACTTTGCTTGCGGTTTTCGGTCACGGGGCAACCCTGCGCAACGTGCCTTCAACTCGAGGCCCGCGGGCCTTCAGATCGAGTCCCGGTCCCGGGCCGGGCTTTCCATACATTAAGATTTTTGGCGGGTCCGGAAATTCCCCTTGGTCCCCTTTTGGTACTGCTCTGAGGGTCGAATATTTATCGTTTATTGTATGTGTAATATATGATCCTCGAATGCTGTCATCTAAAACAGCCAGCCGCCGGCGCCGTCATAGCGATTTTCCGGAACAAGCCGCAAAGAATTGGTGTGAATGTGAACGATCCGCGACAGAGTACGTAAACAGCGTCTCTTCTGTGCACGTTTATTCAGAACAGACTTCAAAGACGTGTAAATTCCGCCAAATCATGGAAGCCGTATGCCGAAACCTGGGCGGCCGTCGCTCGGCGCCATCGATTCCGCCTTTGGGCCCAAGCTGATCCCGAGTCGGTCTTCGTTTTGCGCACCGGGAATGTTCGCTGCAACTGGTGTTAACTTAGTTGATAATGCGGAACTGACCGATTTCTTCAGCACGCTGTTCCAGCGTTTCTCGTTTTGACAGAGGGAAGCCCGGTTGAGCGACGCTCAAGTCCCGTACATGCGTGTCACCTTCGCTATCAAGCGACGCACCACCGCCACGCTGTAGTTTTTCTAAATAGACGAATCAAGAGCGCAGGGTAAGAAACACAAAATGCTTGGGGTAAGGCTTTGCTACTCCCCCTCCATCGGAATTACGCCCTTCTTGTCGAATCCTGTTTCCACGTGCATCGAAATCCTACCCCACCTCCTTTGAAATCCACGTTCATGACGAATCTCACCCATCCATTTCGTTGGTTTCACCCCCTCCCCCCCCCCTCCGAAAGTATTATCGCATTCCCTTTTTTCGTATGTGGGGGAGGTTTCGAAGAATGTGGGGCGAGTTCCGAAAGGAGTTTAAGGGGATTTCACTTTTGTGCTGGGCACGGGATGATACCGAACGCAAGTCTTGTTTCCTTAGCCAACGCTGAGGCTGTTTGCTAAGTTGGCTGCAAAAATCCATGCATTAACCCGTGTTGCTCCTATTTTCTGCATGCCCTTATCGGTCGGAATCCCTTCTCGTGAAGTTTGGAGGTACTTCACGAATCTTGCGGACGACACGGTCTGGTCACTTTTAGTAGCGGACCCTTCTAGGCATTTTGGAGAGGTAATGGCAGAAGAGGTACAGTTTTTACCCACACATTACCGAGCCTTACGCTTCAAAGGAATTTTGACCAACTAATGAAAGAACGCTCTAGCTTACGATTAAAACTCAAAGACGCATCGCCCGATATCGACTCGCACAAGGCGGCAAAGGCAATGGAGCATGCACCGATGCGAAAGGAAGTTGTCGTCCGCATGACGTCGAGACCTTCGGAGACGAATGGTAACCAACGCAGACCGCTCGAGGGCAACTGGCAGTGATGGACGACGGTGTTTACCACTCTAACAACCACAAGAACAACAATAAGTGCCCACGACCATGCGCATTGTTTGTCAAGAGTGAGATTACGAACATTACTTGGCGGTGTTTGCAATTTGTCTGGCTTTTTGTGCCATACGGTAGGGCGAGTTCGGTTCTGAGCTTATTGGGCAATACATCTATGGATATTCTAAAAAAGATCGATGTCTTAGTATCTAACATGAGGCTTCACTGCGCTTCAGCGAGCCCCAGTTGCGCTACATAAATACTAATTAACTGGATACGGCAGTTAGTAGGTTGTCGGTGTTCGGCCTCAATCGCCTCGCGCGTAGGGCGTCAAGCCGCAACCGAAGACAGTGCAAAATTTCGTCAAATTGCAAAGAACGGTGGCAAAACGAGCTTCGCACGTGCTTGACAAACTGACACATGCAGTGAATAACCTTCTTCCCGTAGGTTCAATTGAACGATAGGCTAGGGATGCTTAGCGATTTATTGAAAGAGGGCTAATTTGCGAAAATACGTAGACTTATTCGGTACGTCAGTACAACAAGAATCTCGAAAATATGCCACATGCAAATGCTAGGAGAGATGTTTGGCGTCGAAGTTATTCCTCGCCTTTCGGCATCGGTGGAAACTCCTTTGCCCTGTCGAACTTCGACAAAGTCTCGATCTTCGTTAGCTTTGCTAAAATGCACGCCATGGTCCAAATCACACTAAACAGTGGACGTACCTGGGTCATCGCCGGCTGGCTTGCCCAGGCCGGTGCTGTCCATCGACGGGCTTCCCTGGCTCCACTTGTTCGATGCCTCGTCGGAATCAGCTAAGAACTGCGTTAAATTACTAGGTGAACATAGTGCTCGGGCTTACCGCCAAGAGTTACCGAAAGCAGTAGGGCTGCAGTTAACGCAAGAAATGCAAACTTCGGCGGAGACATTCTAAAAAACGGTTGCTTAAAGCGGTTGAGAACCCCTAAAGTAAGCATTGTTAAAAAAGACTACACCGTATTTTTCCTTTAAAGGAATTTATATTTCTCTGTACTCAGGTATCTCAGAAGTTCCGACAGTGAAGCCCGAACAAAGTGCTACCAAGTTAAGTGGCATGGGGGGTACCGTTCAGATTCTGAATTTCAGAATCTGAATATTAAGAGTTTCATCTACCCGGACAAACGATAGAACGAAACCTGTTAAGGCAGTGAAGTCAATCATGCTCGGTGGAGTAAGTAGTGTTTGTTATTTCGAGAGGGGTTCTTTCGTCGCAAATAACTTGTTTTCGCGCGCATACCTTCTTCCACGCGTCGCTGTATTGTGCTCACGAAGCGGACGTCTTGCGCTCAGAAAAAAACTTGCCGTGCAATTGTTTTTGTAAGTCGGTTATATTTACGTAAGGAGCAGGTGAGGTCTCGGTGTCATAGTAGTCGCATGCGCCTACCATGAACTGCTTGTCCGCAGTTGGACCTAGTCGAGGAGACCTTTCAGAGGGCCCACGATTGATGCTGGTCTTGCTGCGCAAGGAGTTTGTTTTGAAATAAGTTCCACTGATAAGTTCTTATAGTTATCGTTGCGTTTTGTGCAGCAACGAAGCACTTTCATGGCATCCATAAAGGCTCGCTGCTCCATGTGTTAAAGCATTCAATTTCACATGGTGAAACCGATTCCCCGCATTGAATGCAGCATTAATACGACGACTTAACCACATTTATTCCATTAGTTGTTTCTCGTCGGTAATTTAACCCACAAAACACGCATAGAAACGCGAAGTTTTGGGAAACCGGCCGACGGCCGCCGACGGGAGGGAATAGCACGTTTTCTATCTTCGTCTCGCCGCTGAGCGCACCCCACACATCCGCCACACTCACGCTCTTCGCTACGTGGCGACGGGAGAGCCAATTCATCTCTGGACCACCAGCATTCGGACGAAGAATCCTTTCGCCTTTTACTAAAGGATTCCGTGCTGGTGGTCGCTTATGAGTATACCCAATTTTTGGAAGCGTCCCCGCAAGGGGGCGCTGTATGAAACAAAAATAAAAGTGCTTCCTACGAGACATTTAAACAGACAAAAAAAAGCCGCTGTCACCGTTGCTCCGAAACTGATATGTCGCAAAGAAAGCCTTCTCGAAGAAGGGGAATCTCATTAAACTCCCGTCTGGACGTCGGTTAGGGCCTGCGTCAGCTGCGGCTTTAAACGCGTCGAAGCTACGGCACAAAAGCGGGCGTGGGTTCCTGCTGCCGAACGCCGATGAATAGCGGGAGACCCTTCCAAAATCAGGGAGAAACGGGGCCGTGCTATTAACTGTTTACCTTTAAGTGCTTTCTAGAATTTGCCAGTGTAGTTGTCCTTTGTACGATCTTCTTTCGGCGTTTCCTTGTCGGCGGAAGACTTTCGCGGTTTGCGAAGACCGAAAAGCCGTTTTTTTTTAGAAAACTAACGGAAATTAATTTTTTTCTTTTTAAGGCGGTTGACCCGGACTCATACGCGCGAACGTTCTTGTTAATGCCTAAGAAGCCTTTCAGAGAAACAGTCTCGAGAGCCCTAAGTCACAACGATCTTCCGCAGCCTCCTTGTTTCAACTACAAACGGCGTCCGATATCCGTATAATTGCGAGGACGTCGCTAATGATTCTATGCATTTTACTGACAAACGCTTGAAAAAAGAACAGTGTGGGGCCTATGTTCTTGTCCACTTCTGCGTGTTTCGAGCTCACTCTAGGGGTTAGTTAGCCACCTGTGGCTTTTGCTGGTTCGTGGATTCGTGGCCGGACCCAAAACGCTCCAAGACTGGTAGACATCGTCCGATACGTAGCTTTGAGAGCTTGTAATGGAAACAAAACCGCATTGACAATATTGTTACGTAGGCGGAGCTCAACCTATTTTTTGCATTTATGGAACACGAACACGAGCCGTCGTATAGTTCCTGCACGTGACTGAGCAATCTTACCCGCTCAACATCCGTGTAGTCTGCGACAATGAACGAAAAAGCGGCAAGGGTCTTGCTTACGCGCAACATGCACGTGAGCGTGACAACGTGTACGAAACTGTCGAAGCGGCTAGGACTGCAAAAATCCAGCACTAGTATGGCTTGTCGGCGCACCAGTGTTCGCATAAAAATGCGGAACTTCTTTCCTTCCGTCCGTTTGACCTGATCTTTCCCGCTTTGGGTCCTTTTTCGCCCATTCGAAAAGATGCGAAAAGGGAGCTTTTTTTATATTATATTCTTTGTACTTCATGCTATCATCCAGTGGGCCGGAAGCATAAGCATGCTATCGGACGTTGTTGTGGCTAAGGACAGGTGGTGGTAGAGGGTTTATTAACCTCAAGAGCACTGGTAGCTACTGACAATGAGTAACAGTTATGCGTGGTATATATACACTCACACGAGGGCATATTTGCATACGAGACTAGCATCCGGCCACTACAGACGTTGCCTCGTGTTCATCCCTACCAGCGAAACGAGTGGAAAGGTTCTTCCGACTTTATGTTGGCAAGTCTTTCGGCAGGACTTTTGATAACGCTGGTCAAGAAGAACAATGTCTGCTACGTCCGTACGACCGATTTTATCGCCCTAAGAAGAATCTTAATCTACGCCTGCTAATGTTGTAGTGGAAAATGTTGTGCATGCATAGACTTCACGTGCCTGGTAGTGTGTACGCAGGAGTCCAGCAAGACGCCCAAGATGGCATTAATCTTGTGCCTTGTGCATACAGCCTACAAAACATGCTGCTGATCTATATCTGTACATCCAGCGACTTTTTACCTTTATAAAAAGATGGCGGTAATCTCTGGCCGCAATGAATTCTGCCCATCTGATTGGTGCTAGAATTCAGCCAGTCGGAAGCTTACTCAATTAGAACAATTGTGCTCTATCCCTTCGTGCTAATGCGCTAAGCATACCTGAAGCTTTTTGATGTTAGGTGCATTCCCATTAGGTTGTATGCTAGGCTCTGGATGCCAGCATGAAGCGAAAGCTAAACAATGCTGGTTAATCATTTTCGTTGCAGTGGGCTCGGATGTGCTGAGACACAATCATTTCGGCCGGCTTTTTGGTGGGGGTTCTGTCCCGATCAAAATCCTAAAACTTAAGACCGACTTCGGATCTTGCCTCCGATTCCAAAAATGACCGCCATCCGCTGTCGATGCCCATTCTAGTCTGAACTAGCTAGTTCCATTGTGCTTAAATACGTTTAAGGATGCCTCAAATGTGAAAGACCTCAATGTGGGAACAACAGCTAAGTGGGGGTATTGATGGCTATACTAAGTGACGACTATGCGCAGCCTACACCCGTAAAAATGCCGGAATTGGCCTTCTGGGCTCCCACAAAGACCGATTCTCGTCCAACCCTAGTCAATGAGAAGTTCAGGTCGCTCCTCGATTGGTGTTCTTGCTAGTTGCTTATACCGTGATCTATGGGACCATAAAGCGTGAACGACATGACTTACAATTCGAAGTAAATTTAAGAAAAAACTTGTTCTTACATTACGCTGTTTTAGTTGTTTTGACTCTACAAGTATCTACATATGACATTTTTGTTGCAGATGTCAGGGCAGTCCAGCGCCAACGCGACGCCACCGCCGGGCTATGCCGAATACGAGAGCGAGTTCTTTCTTGACATGCCGCTACTCCTGCACATCTTCATCACACTGGTCATGCTTTTGTCAGCTATATGCGACACGTATTTCATGATGGTACTGTTAGTCAACAAGAAGCTTCGATCCCAGAAAGAGAATGTGATATTCGTCGGAAATATCCTCTTCGATCTCCTGCATCATATTAACGGGTTCTCGGTCCACTTCAACATCATCGTGCCGATGATTGCAAAGCCGAAGTGTAAGTGCACAGAACGTGCGTATCTGGTGCAGATAGGGGCCATAATAAGCCAGCAGAAGTCACTTCATTGTTTCAATAGGACAAAATCAGGATTTGCGCCTGACCACTCAGATACGCAGATCATAATTTTAGACGTCCCACTCATCACGCAGTTCGACTGTTTGAAGCGCTTACCGGGCATCCTGGTCTTCCTGACGATGCCCGGCTCCGGCACGATCGTCTTCGTGACGACCGTCGACCGCCTGATAGCCGTCACCTTCCCTCTTCACTACATACGCCTTGGGCTCACCTACGCCGGCGCGATGGTTGCCGCAGCTTTCGCGCTTACAATGCCGACGTTTGTCATCGGATGGGTCGACTTGTTCATCTATCCGGATGGATATCTGGTAGGTCTGTTAGTGGAGTGGTCCGCTGCCTACCAACAAATTTCCAAAACAGGCGGTTTTAGTAGCTAAAACAGTAACTGTTTCGTCGGGTAATTAAGACGGAACGGCGCTATCTTCTTGTTATCTTCGGAAGTACAACTGTGCTTGCTAAATTTTTTCTAATGCTAGAGCTTAGATACCGAACTGCGACCAGGACTACTGGGTGACGTCGCGAAACTTCCTCGTCAGTCAGTGCCTCGTGGTGTCGACGACCGCTGCTGCGGCCGTGATTTACTTCCCGATTCTGTACAAAGTCTACCGGGTAAGTCCGCCGAAAACTTCCTCAGCGTCCCGTCAAAATCAGAAAGGCTGATTACACAATAGCCTTTTACTCTAAAAGTTCACTTCGTGCCAGAAATGCATTAGTACGGGCTGCCGTACTACAGCCATGACACGGCTGTAGCGTAGTCTACGACACGGAGTTAGGCATGGAAGAGTCCATACTGCATCCGTAGTACGGCGCTGCACTGGTACGGTACGTAGTCCGGTAGATGGAGAGGAAGGGACTGTCCAAGTATTCAGATTGCAGTTGTTGAGTCACTGTTTATGACAACTTTTTAGTTATTGCGGCCGTAAGCTTACCCTTTTGATATAGAGATAGGTAAGATAGGTATACCTTGATGAAGCTATATTTGAGTGGGGTTCCTCCTTTAGCTCTACAAGCACAAGCAGGAGTACAGCTTGATCGGCAGTAAGAACCGCTCCCAGTTGCTACGCACAACGACGACTGTCATACTGCTCATGCTGAGTCATTTGGGATTCCTTGCGTTTCCAGAAGCCATCTTCGCCGTTATGAACTGGGATGCACCGTTTGCAACGAGCCTTGCCGTTTTCGCATACATCGTTCGGATGATGAAAGGTCAGCTAAGAAATCGCACAGAATTTAGAGAAAAACGTTAAAATCAAAAGAGCAGATGGGAATTCGACAAGAACAAACAAACGTATAGAAATGTGTTTTATGCAGTAAAATGGAATTAAACGAGCTTAATTTTTAAAGGCCTACAATCCCGTGCGGGGGCCCAACATTCAGGCCCCGACCCGGCCCCAGGCCGCCCCGCCCCTGGGGGGCCTTAAACAAAGTTGGTTTTTGGACCCTGAAACGCTAAATAATTAGTTATTTAGTTGAATACACTAGTTTTCAACCGTATTACCGTTAATACGCGTCAGATTTAGCCCTTAATCAACGAAAATTGCTTTTCCTTGAGCCTTTTTCTACCACGAGACAGGCGCCTACGGCCCCGAGCCCCGGCCCCTCCCAGCCCCGGGCCCCCGCACAGGGATGAAGGCCTACACCGTAAAACTAGAATTACGGCCGGCGAAACTTATTTTCATTTTAAATTTCAGGTGCAGTCGACATCCCTATTTACTTCGCCATGCATAGAGAACTTCGTCTGGCATTCAGAAAGCTGAAAGTGTTTCTACCGACGGGTGCGAGCAAGGCGACACCGAACCCATCGCTAACGCCACGCTTCACGCAACGATTGCATTCGTCGTCACCGCCCCAAGCACAGAGTTTGACGCTGTTTTAAGAATGACTTTAGCGCGTGGTGTTGCTACTTGTAAAAGCAATTTGAGCAGTCAAAATAATTTTTTTGCTGAAGCAAGACTTTAGCTTATTGCAGCTGCATACTGTTAAGATGCGAAGTTTTACCCATGAAGCATCGTCGGAGGCTTATGGCCCGCTTGCCACGCAATCGTGCTATGCTTAGTCGAACATAAATTTGCCAGCGATACATGAATGCGCGAAATGTACGGTCATGTGCGTCAGTAACAGAGAACAGACCCGGAACACCTACAAATATGGCACGCAGTGCTACTACTCTGCTAGAGGCTACGACCGCGTTATCCTGTGAGTTGCCAGTATATTGACTCTGTGAAAGGCGACCATGAGTGAGCTTTACAGGTGCGTGTTGGTCTGTCTTTTTGACTTACTCTAGTCCCATCGTCTTTTTCCCGTTCGACGTTGCTGAATGAAATTCTCGCTCGTAGCGCGTGTTGAGCTTTTTGAGAATTATTTTCAATTGTTCGTTTTGACGTACTTCGGCTAACACGCAAAGACCACTAGAAATTCCGGACAAGGAATACTCACACGCTTTGGACGCAGGAACACTGACAGTAGCGTTCGCGTGAGCACTCGGCTAGCCTCGTAGTATCCGAAAGAACGCCGTCGTTGTTGCGGAACTCAACCCACCTTAGTTAACTGTCAGCGACCGTTGCAGGTTTAGCCTGAAGCCCTTGTCACGAATCCCTAAAGAGTGGTAGCTTTCGTTTACTACGACTATGCTAGAAGATCAAAGCTGCTCTTACACTTCCCTATTTTCGCTCTGTTGTTTTTTAATGGTCCGCCGCTCTATGTCAGCGTGCTAAAGCGGAGACCCCTGTTTCATGACCGTACCACGTGTAAAAGAACGCCTCACGCTTGTTTAGTGATGTAGTGAATTGATGTCCACAATCTTTTATCGCATCCTTCTCTCAGCATGATTGGTTGGAGCCGGATGTCCTTGTAGCTCTAAACGAGCTGCACGAACGCAAGAATTAGCTTAATTCTTGCGTTCGGCAAGTGCGCGACCAAGAGCGCCTTCCGCTTGAAACCGTCACGCACTCGCGGTGGAGCAACCAAGTTCGACGTCCCTTACAGCCGTACCAAAATGCGAGAATCGACCTTCTTCGTCCGCGTAGCCTCGACGCTCTCGAAACTCAACGCTGAATTCGTACTCAATTCGTCTCTCGGTGTGTTCAAGGACTTCGTAAAAGACCTAGACCTCTCTGATGTGTGCGATCTGTGTTTCTAGTCAATATATCGTCCCACTTTGCCAATGTACAATTCTTGCTTCACTGCCTTGTGCAGTAAATAAATGATGATGATGATTAATTGGGCGATTATCGCTCCTTAAGACCGTACTACATTATTAGCTTCACGTGAGCACCGCGGTCAGTCATCGCAATAATGAGATAGATCAGAACTAAGGAACACGAGTTTGGAACAGTTTCCAGTAGCGTCGAGAGGGCGTTTCTGTTGCT
>JNEY01000416.1:96597-108665 GCA_020875895.1 Aphelenchus avenae
CGTGCCGTAGCCGTACCGTAGTGCACCCAGAAATTCGCCTGTACGCCCAAATTTCTGGGCTTTTTTCGACAATAATCAAGGGAAATGTGTCCCTATGGGTAATAGCTACCATATAGCTAGAATTTCCAGTCGATAATGGGTAGATTTCGATTCAACAAAACGACAATTTCTGCCGTTTTTGGAGTCAGCCGGCAACTGGGGTCGCTCACCCGACGGCCCGTTACGGGGGGTCCTCCCGTACCGTAGCCGTACCCGTACTGGACCCACCTGTGCCGTAGCCGTACCCGTATTTTACGGCTACGGCCCGTAATACGGTACGGGTCCCGATGTCTAGTGCCAGATAATAAGAGATTCGATTGCACCATGCTGCGTTTCAACGAAGTCCTAAGGGGCTGCATTTCGATTTCGTGTGACCCTAACTAGCGGGCTCCGGTCTCCAGGTTCATTGCGCGCTGTATCTTCCCATCCCGACGCCTGAGTTTAGCCATGACTTTTGAACACATTGTGCCCTTAGTTGTGCAAGCTATGTTCAGCCATGGGAACTGGAACAAAATGTCGCAGGCGCATTAAAATCCTAGGTACTTACTTTCAGATGTTCACATGTGCGTGCTTGAAGTCCATGAAGCAAGTCACAACAAATCACTAAGCGTACCTCCTAGAAAACGTTGAGCTTCGTAATCTGCGCAAAATTAAAAATAGCGGTAGGAATGGTGAACGATCAACCTCTGTCTGACCTGTCCGGCAAGCCGTTTCCAATTTCAACTATTCCGAGTATAGGCGAACTCGTCATGCGTCAAGTTGATGTGGGTAGGGTAGGCTGCGGTCGAGGAACAATATGCCTCACCAAGAAACTTTCTTAGGACCCTTTTCCCGTTTATCATCGGCGCGGAGGGCACGTGTTTGATTTGATGAAAGAAGCCTATATCCTAGTCGGATTTCGGTCGCCTTTTCAACGTGAGATCACAGAGGGAAAGTAAATGGAAAAAGACACTGTATTTCGGCAAAAAACCCTATCGAGAGTTAAACACCACAAAAAAAAACAAGAAGAACAAAGGGAACTGTAAAATTATGAGCTGTGCTTTTTGTCTGCCGGCGTCTCCCTTTATTTGTAGCACACGAGTGCATAACGAAGGTTCGAATTTTTTTGCGGAGACACATCATCCCTTTGGTGTATAAAAAATAAAGCAAAACCTTTACAACTTCTTTGACCGCAGTAATTAAACGTCCAGCAACTCATCGTCCTAGAAACATACGATCGCCTGAAAGATCTAAAAAAACGAAAGTTTCACTAAGGGCGTTAAAATCAGGCCGCCACCGTAATCTAACGGCTCTCCGAGGCCCATCGAACGATTGCTCCACACAATATACAGCGAACGAGCTGCACATACTGCGAGAAAACGCATTTTACTTACACATGTAACCTTTTATCAAAACAAAGGGGAAATTCGCCACGATTGCCATATGCAGGCAGGTCATTCATTCTTCATTTTCTGTATTCGACGCCTCGCCGTCGGAGCAGAGCTCAGCCGCAGTGAACTGTCTTCGTCGGCGGAAGTACACGTGGTAGACGGTGTTGGCACGTGGCCTGTCTTCTTGGGCAACGATTCGCTGTCCGAAGAGGGTCAGCGACGTGACTGCCTCAATATGGATCCTTCTCTGCCGCAGTTGACGGCGGTGAAGGGCGTAGCGGATAAGATCGCGTAGAGTTGGGAAGTGGGGCGGTTCCTCCGTAGAGTCGATGTGCGTTTTCCCGTGGTCGATGATGGCCTCGTCGCGGACGATCTCGTGGTACATCACATACCAGTAGTCTGTCTAAAAGCGGCTTTAAACGGCCTATAACCAGTCCAAAGATTTGAGAGTACGCTGATGGGCGTCTAACACGTACGGTTTTAGCATGGCTTTTCCACTACAATGGCATTGCATGGGGGCGGGCACACTTGGTGCAATGCCGTTGACTATGCCTTCGGGACCCCCACCCATAAAATTTTGCCCCCATGTTTTATGACCGCCCCCTTAGTTTACCACTACCATGGCTCGTCGCGAAAAAGCGGGAGAAATGGTGCGGAACACTTGTTGCACTACGATTTAGGTTCGATATATTTAGGTGTCCCGTGATCTACTCATTTAACCTAGCCACTCTCTAGTCAATAAAAGCAATCAACCACAAAACGAATAAATACGGTCAGAAACGGTGCAAGTCAGCTAACGAATAGCTTACTCTGGGTCGCTGCGGAACGATCGACGGGGTCGCCGGAATGCTCGCAACCTCCACCATTGTTCGCAAGTCGCTAAAGAGAAGCATAACGCAAGGGCAACATCAAGTGTATCACGCTTAAGACTAGACCAACCCGAAACAGCGATATTTGAGGAACGTTGACACGGCAATAATCGAATGCACGTCCTCGTATGCGCTAGTGCGTGCCATCCAGGCAAATATAGAATTCTATACGCACTGAAGTAGACGACAAAGGCACGCGTGGCTGTCTAGTTAGGCGACCAAGTGCTCATTATAGGAGGAAACGCATGCGGGCAGCCGTGGCTGTCTCGTCGGCGACAAACCGAGAGTACAAAACGAAGGGCGGCATAAAGAGGACGGGCGCTCGTTATAGCAGTGCAGGTCTTGAACCCAGCACTTAGCTTGGACGCCAAAAATGTGATGTGTCATAGCTTAACAAGGACAGTTCACATCGGGATTCGAATCAGGGCCGTCTTTAGCCGGCTGGGGGGGGGGTGGGAGCCCTTCGATGAAGGAAAGTTTTCAAAAGGTTAGCAAACCTTAAAAGGTATAATGGCTCTAGATTAGCTAATCTAGCCAAAATGTGCTATTTTACATGTTATTTTGACCATTTTTCTTACCATTTTGACCTTTTTTTACCCATTAGACCCCACCCCCGCTCCCGACCTGCCCCCACCATCCTGAAATCCTGACTACGGACATGATTCGAAGAGATTCCATGCTTCGTGCTTCCGTTAAAACTTCGATACTTTTGTGAAACCCCCTTTACTAACCACCGCGCCGGAAGCCTTAGCAGCTGTTCACGTAGGCTACAAGGGGACCGTGCCAATTAACGCCGTTCTACTAACATTGTGGCCGTCCATTCGTACTTGCATCGCGTGGGACATGATTGGGAACCAAAGTACTCAGCCAAGTGTCAGGCGTAGTATCCCTGGCCGATTCAGACACTAAGAATGGAAACAGAGTGATGAGTCTTTACAAGCGACCATAGAACGTCCGAAAAGTGCTACTTTAGGCTGGCTGCGACGGCCTCGGACTAAGTCTTGTAACCCCGTTGGACGTTATTTCACGCGCTAATGAAATATAAACTGTAGAAGTTTCCGCGAAAAAGCCAAAAAGTGCGAAAACAGCTTAAAAATATTCGGAAAAATTTACAATGTTTTCGGGAAAAAATCGAAAATTTCGAAAATGACGATTTTCGTTCGGAATTTGTCCCAAGAAATGCCGGAAAACAGCAGTTTCCGGCTTTTTTCCGCCCGAAAAAACGGCTTACCCGACTGACCCGTCCCGGTCGGAAAGCCCGGCCGAGTAATGGCCGGATCGGAAATCCAGTCGACGGCTCCGGTTCCGGCCGGAAAATCCGTCTGGGAGCCGGTACCTAATTTGAAGCCGGAGGCCGGTATGGAACAACACGTTACCCATCATCAAGGCACCTATGCGCGGGCATAGTGTGGCCAACTTCGAAGGAGTTAGCACCCGGAGTGTCTAGGGTAGTGACTATGATGGCAGTATGACTAAGATTGTCCGTCGCTTGCTGCCAACCTTTGAACATCGGCCCTAACATGGAACGCGAACAAACGTACCTTTGTGAGCCCCTTCCGCCTCCGAGCCCTTCCAGTTTCCACAAGGGCATGGAGCGGAACACGGCTCGGCACGGCCCTGAAGTTTCGAAAACAGCAAACTATAAAATTATTCTATAGAGTAATCTGAATGAAAAGGCTCTAGAACCGACGTTGCGTAACTCGCAAAGTCTACGGTCAAAGAACGCGGTAGCCGCCGGTAGGAGGTATGAACGCTAAAAATGTAGTCAGACGTGACCGGAAAGCGGCTTCGACTTTGCTCTCAAATCCGCCTCGGTATGGGATAATCCGAGAACAGACGTCGTCTTGCGAGAGTATGCCTATGTGTCTATGAATTCGGAATTGCCGCTTCCCCTCGTTATCGCTTGGACGTGTTAAGAGATCTACTTGGAAAGAAACCTCAGATTCTTCTTCGAAAGCAATTTCATTGCTACGATCGGTAGAAGGCTTTGGACTATAATCAAGGAAGCGTCCGGACAAGCCATCGGCAGCCGCCAAGGAGGCATCCAGTGAGCACAATTGCGGGTCATAAGCCACTCTTAGCCGTAAAATTGCGGCTCGGCATTAAGGTACGAGGGCATGTGAGCCTTTAGCTCCGGTCGAACTCGGACGACTGAGCGTCCCGCGAAGGTCGTTTCCCTCAGAATTACTCACCGGCGGCGCCTCGTTTGCACTTGTGGACTGCAGATACGATTTCAGCGGCGAAAAGAGTAGTTTCGCCGAGGACAAAAGGCATCAGCCAGCGGCCGGGCGCAGATGAGTAATCGCGCTACCGTGAGGCACAACGTCCGAAGAAGACGTTTTAGAAGAGGTATTTGCTGAGTAACACCAGTGAATCAGAGGCAAAATGCCTAGGACAAAACAGATAGACTAGAGTTTTCGAATGCTCCGCCGGGTCTTTAAAGCGTAAGGTACAAGAGCCAAACCATTGAATATCAAATGGCCGGACAGACGATTTCCGTCGTCGAAAGCATAAAGTTTTAGCTTGGTGTACTTTAAAAGAGTAATTTCGCCGAGGACAAAAGGCGTCCAATTGCGTCGTCTTTTTTCAGGTTTTGACAGTAAAGGTCCCATTTGCCGGAGAGGACAGTGAATCTAACGACTGTGGAATGCGGTACACTTCCTAAGAAAGATTACCTAGGAGAGTGAACAAACGCGATACAACAGAACTGTGGTCCGAAACACACCGACTCTCAGAAAGATTCTAGTTCTTCTTACATCTTGTACGATCGGCTACATCGCTGCCGGCCGAAAAAAGGAACTGAAAATGAATTACTTCCAAAAGTGAAAATTGAACTAAAAATCATGTGAAAACTGAATTTAGCCGGATCTTTAAAATGCGGTACGACGCCGTTCTGGACAACCGTACCGTACTCCGTCTCAACCGACGCTACGGTCCAGACGTCGTGTATGTTCCACAGGAAAACTGCACTGGACAACTCTAGAAAAATCCGATCGCCTCGTTCGAGCCGGGAAAACCCGCGTAGCTCATTTCTGAGCTCGAAGCAAAGGAAACGATAAGTCTGGCGTCCGGCGAGTAAGCACCCTAGCGCCAGACTTGCGGAGGATTCGGGTGTACTTTCACTTGCACTGCGAGTGCACTAGTTCATTGCGCTAGCTGCAGGAAGTCAAATGCGTTTCCGCGTAAACACGCTGGTGACACATTTGTTCACGCCGAGAGCGTGTTGTCGACTGAGGGCGTGTGGCATAGTGCGCGACTGTTAGTGCATTGCCACGTGCACTTTCATTTTTCGTCAATGGCAGTCTCTCCATAGGGTTACGGCTAAGGCACATAATAATGTGCACTAGTGTTCGGCAGCCGACCCGACAAGTGGGACCGACACGACCCGACAAGCCGACTTTGACGGGTCGGGGAGAAGGGGGAAGATCAGGTCGTGTCGGGTGGGCGGGGGGGGGGGGGTCTGGTCGGTAGCCGACGCCGACCGTGACCTTTTTTTACTCATTTCGGCTCATTTTTCAACGAATCACTCAAAAGCCCAAAAATTTCCCTGGCGGCGCCTCCGGCGGGCTGATTACGTAGAAACTAGCGGCTGGGCTGCACTTCGCGCAGCCGGCGCCCTACGGTATTACTTGTACAAGGATACAAAACGGCGGCCATGTTTGCATATCATTTTCATGCTTAATCCTATGCCAAAACCCGACACTTTGCAAGCTCGTGCAGACGCTATTTTGGTATTATCCATAATCCAAAACCATAAAGTTCTCCGTCTTGCCCGACATAGGGCACATGCGATAGCGAGCTCGCTATAGCACTTAAACAAGAGTTCCCCTCACCATAGCATGAAACAATGAAACTCCGCGATGTCTGCAGCGCACTTCCACAATCGCTGATAATGTTGTTTACTTGCAGGAAAAAGAACGTAACAGTGTTAGGCGCTCTTGATGTCGGCCTTCTTGAAGACGCAGTACTTGCCGTCGCCGTCCTCGCTGGCGGCGAAGGAGTCCACGGCAGGCGGCTCCTTCTTGTTGTTGTTGCCCTCGTAGTAGGAGCAGATCTCCTTCACGGAGCCGGAGACATTGACGTTGCGCAGCGTGGCGGAGTCGCCGTAGTTGTAGTTCACGCCCACGAGGCTCTTGATGGGTCCCTTGGCGGTCACGCCCTCGATGACGACCTTGCGGGGCAGACTCTGCGAGTTATTCTCGCAGTTTCCACAAGAGCGGTACAGCTTCCCGACGTTCTCCACCTGCAACGAGCGGCCTTAGCACCAATGGCCCAACGTTGGTCCGAAGGGTACGATGGCGCGGATTCGATTCCTGCCGGTTTAGATTCTAAGCCTACAACCCGTGAAATTGACTGAAACGCAAGTGTCGGAAGGATTGGGAAAAAATAGTGGTTTTGACGTAAGTATTCCCGTTCCCGTTTCCAATTCAAAGAAACAATCGGTATTCCATGCCGATTTCCCGACCAGCCTTTCTGCGAACCGTGCCGACTGCTCGTATCCAGGTACACGTAGAAATAGCGGCGTACCGACTGTCGTACCACGGCCGATATCGAACCCTACACACCCCTCGCCTTTCCCAATCTCTGCCGAACCTATCTACAATGCTGTACACGACCGTTGCGCGTTGTGGCGTACAAATCCCGTACCATACGCGACACCGTGCCAGCACGAGGTGTGGCCCAGTAGTTAGCTGGCCAGGGCGCCTTTCAGGTCTGAATCCGACATCCAAAAAACTGGCTTTTTTGGATGTCCAAAATTTGGGATACCGATCCGAGTCCAAAAAAACTGGCTTCGATCCGATGCCAAAAATTGACCGATATTCCCGTGCTGATTCCGAGTCCGCCCAGCCCTGGCACGCCCACATCATACGTGCTGGGACCTACGTAGACGTTCGTCACGCGTTAGCCTTAGCGTTAGTCACGAATTCTTATCGTTTTTAGGGGAAAGGCTTGCACGGCTTTGAAGTGCCCGACATCCCGGGAGCTTCGCATTTGGTAACAAAAGAGTTCCACATAATGTTACTCTAGCACATAGCCGCTTCCGTGCTTAGCCTCACGATAGATAAATTCGTTTAAGCACTGAGCCGGAACTCCGTCCGTCCCCGACCACCAGACGATTATTTATTGAAAGTGAATCAGCTATTAAAGATCTCCATGCTTGAAATCCCTGGTGATGCCAGACAAAATATCTCCTTCTTACCCGCTAAACGTTTATAGCGCTCCTGTCCCATTTTAGCAGGAAGCACATGCTGGAACCTTTAGCGGTCATAAGTTTTTCCGTAGCCAACCATACCGGCTAAAACTTTCGGCTTTTAAGTAACATACAAACGCCTATCGAATGGTACCAAACTCAAGTCGATACAAGAAACTTTTTGTGGAAGGACATACACCAGCGCTTTAGCGTATAAGGATTGCAAGTGGTTAAGAAAAAAGGGTTCTGAAGGCAACATTTTGGTCGCATCGTGCCGACATTGTTGACTTTGAGGTCGAACGTTGTACCCGAAGTAAACTATGAGCATTTTCCGTTCTATCCCGCCACGGAGGCATAAACGCAAAGGGTGTTTGCCACACGCAGCACGACGAGCTGACTACGTCTTCTCGCTTGCAGCATAGGTATCATTTATTTATTCCGTCACCTTGAATTTCGCATCACTATCGACATAAGCGAATAGACCCCGCGTGTTACCGCTTCGCGACGTCATTAATGTGAATTTTGACAGCGTGAAGCAACCTGAGCAGCCGGCCATAGGCCCGCCGGGTCAGGCCAGGACCGCTTCACGGCCTACGTTTTTCAAACATGATCCGGACCAGCTGGGTACGCACACAAATTAGGTCAAATCTGCCACAAGTTTCTGCCAAATAAGTCGAAAAGTCGGTTTGGCGGCGCGTGCCGCAGGCTGTTTCAGGCGAAAACACACGACATCAAGTATTAAGTCGCTATAAATGGCAGAAATTCGTGTCATAGAAAAGTACCAAATACCAAAGACATTTTTTTGCGATTTCCCGGGCCTCGAATGTAAAGCTCGTTGCCCAGGTCAGGGCCGGTAAAAAAGTTAAGGTGGGTAGGTTGCGGTCGAGGAAGACCAACTTTTCCTGCTCAGTCTTTCCTGCTTAGCAGGAACCGCTTCAGACATAATTCCTGTATCTGCTAACTCAATATTGTTCTTTACTCTATTCGTCACGATGTTACTGTCCGAAACGAATGTACGAAGACTTCGCAAACAATCTATAGTCGAATGACCGTCGTCGCAAAAGGTGTACGAATACGTCGAGCTTCTGGCTCATCGTCAGCGAACGAAACCAGCATTGCATGCGGATGGTAGACAGAAGGAAGACTTGTGTTTCGCGTAATGAGTGTTCACGCAAGTGACTTAAGTCCATCGTTTCTAAACCAAGTTAGCTGAAATTTTTCGCCTAGCCTAGAGTTAGATCGTCGAGAAGCGGGATGGTTCGTTTCGTGACCCACCCCACCCTAAGAACTGAACGGCTAGGCACGGCAGTGGGCTCAGGACGGGCCGTTCTGCGTTCCTTCTTAGGACGGGCCTCAAGAACTCTCAAGTGATGGCCTACCTATTCGACATTTCTTCGGCACAACTCTCGTCTCGGCTAGCACGACGACTAGTAGAAGGTATAGGACAACACGCTCCATACTGCACTATGCCCACTGACACTGTGACACTGTTCAATGTTCTTTTTGCTGCCGTCGGGGTTTTAAAAGGGTTTGTGTATCCGATAAAAATGTACTCGAGTGCCTGATCTTTCCTCGTCGTAGATCGTAGCCGGGCGTTTTTCAGAAACATGTTAGGGCTAAACTCGAGAGTTGCACTTCGGCGATATGTTGTTGAAGTTTGCCTGGTAAGCAAACAAGGCACTTCGTCAGACTTTCTAAAATTGTACGGTTTTTTCAGGTACTCTTTGCGCCAAGCACTTATTTGAAAAGAGAGCTAAATGGTCCTTCGGGCAGCCATTCATTTTGTATGAGCAGCGACGAATTCACGCAAAACTTCTCCTTTGAATACTAAGCACTTCCGTTCGACGTATCCCGCTACGAATTCACGGATCTTCTAGTAAGCAAACTAGACAGTCGTCAGAGGATTATCGGATTTGTACCGGTCGACTTCGTGCGCGCGTTGAGCTTATGTGAGATTGTGTTCACGCACAAACACCTCCAAAACAAACTAAGTGCGTAATGCCTTAAATGAAGCCGATGACTTGTTCGGTTTCCGCTATGAGATCATGGCTGCGTGCCAGGCCTTTCACGAATCTGTTTTGTTCGTACTCTGGCGCATTTCAGCGAAGTCCTTAAGGCTTCATTTCAGCTTACTTTAGCGACTTAATCAACGAACCGTTGAAAGTGCTTGTACTTTCAACGGTGTTCTTCGGCGATTAAACACGAATCTTGAAAGCCAAGGAGGCCCTTCTTCGGAAAGCCGTCCTTTTTGTCATGGCCGGGTGCTCCAGGATTTCCTTAAGGGCATTGATTGTGAACAGGACCACAGTGGCCTAGGTTGGACTGGAACTCGTGTCCGATGATGGTGCCCGGAGCCTCTGGTCATGTCGTATTCGACACTTATCGTCCTCTCGCAAATGTTTGTATCGTCAACAGACGCGCAACGCAGGATGTGACAAAGTGCGAAGCATTTCCCTTCACTATGTAGCATCCCGAGCGAATTTCGGCGAAGTCCCCATCGCCTAGTAAGCAAACTAGTCATTCCGTCATAGGATTGCCATTTGTAGGGATTGAGTGAGTTGTAGTTCATCTGAGAGATGCCTCGGGCAGTCACGAAAGCACTTAAAAGACAATCCGTGCGAGATGCACCTAAGGTTACTCGCGCGACGTACACGCTGGTGCACTTGTCATTTTAATCCAGTTAGAACGGAATGCTGGGAAAAGAAATAGGGAAAATTAAACACAATGTTAAGATCACATAAACAAACCTTCCTTACCGGATTTGCAAAGATGCGGCGACGATGGAGGAACATAACGACGACGACGATAATTATGTTTTTCTTATGCTTGTATATTTGCCAGTATGGTGCTCCTACCATTTGAGGAATCTGTGACGTAGAACGTTACAGCCGTGATGATGTAACAGCTGTGCTAGAACGTGCCGTGATTCGTTCTAACTAGTTAGACCTAGTTTTGAGAGGTAAAACAACTAGCCACGGTGCGACTCCAGCAAATTTAAGCAAAAAACTTGACAAATATGGTGAAAATCGCACACTATGCGAATACTTCTTCCCCGCTTGTAACGGAGGCGCTGCGCCTCTCTTATGGGATTTACGGTAACTCTAATTTTGATTGTTGCCGAAGCTAGCTCTGGAGCCTGCAGCCAAATTTTCTTTTTGGCAGAACCCCGCTGTCAAAGACCGGCCCGTTTCTCCCTGTACCGGCCGCTTACCGAGCGTAAAGCCAATTACAAAAGCACCGCCGTTAACCACTAAGACTCGCCGAAAAGCGACGCTCGCCGGCGGAATCCATACCTGAATAGGTATTAAACAACTGATGGATCTTTGCGAGGCACAAAATGATGTTGATAGCCATCTTGTGATGGTCCAGCAACATACCTCAGGCAGTTCAAGCGTTGTTCTGCTACCGTCGACGATTCGGTAGAACCTACTACTGGCGAGGAGCATCGCCAGCCGAGTGCCGCAATCGGCGAATCGAAGGGCGTCAAAAATATGTCCGATGGGAGTCTCATATCGGACCGCAGACGAGAAGCGCGATGAAGGTAACGCAGTTTTAGAAAGCAGTGACAAAACGTCGCCTGACGTCGTCGTTCTGGGGCACTGTTAAAAATTTCGTGTAGCCCTGACCAGCGAGCTCCGGTCTCAGTGTTCAGTGAATGCGGTATCTTCTCGTCACGACTACTCGCTTTGGTCGTTGTTTCTGAACGCGCATGGACGTTCTCAGACAGACATGATATGTCCAACTGTACGAAGTGGAAAAAATCTCGCAGACGTATTTGCATCGTCGACACAACTTGCGAAAGTTTCTGTACGTATGTGTTTGAAGTGCATGAAGCCAATCACAACAGCTTACTAAAGGCAATATTTCGCTCAGCCACAAAGTTGCCGAGACGCGCCTCTACTCGACGGGGCGTGGGACCACGATCTAATACGTATGCACTACGTAGTTCGATGCTATGCACGGTTCTACGACTGTATGCGTGCCGTTTAAGCTTCGGGGAAGAACAATATTGTCTTCGAGGATGGGCCTTTCAAGCTGTGCCCTATCGACTTTTATAAGCTGACAGTGATTTGTTTTTTTTAGTGAACCGCAAAAAAAACGCGATCGTCCGAGGGCTTCAACGCGGTCAGTCGTGTTGTGCGCGGAAGAAGTTTCCAGCGACCGTCGGCTGCACCAGGTTGTTCGCGGTAACGAAGTCCTGCACGTTGAAGCCTGCAATGCCGCTATAGTACGGACGTATGGGGTCCTGCTGCTTGTAGGCCAGGAAGACATAGCGGTGCAGGCCAGTGCCTAGAATATTTATGTTTCATCTTTACTGGCATGGTCTAGGCCAAGGGTGTCTAGAAATTCCCACTGTTTTCCCGTTACGAACGAATAAGCACCTGAATTCCGATATGCGGGATTCACACAGAACGGTCCGCCACTAGGCATCGGTGAAGCAGAATATTTGCCCTTGGGGATGTTATTCTGTTTCCGCTACTTTTCTCGAATTTCGCCAAATCAGAAACGTCCAGAAATACCAAAGGTCGGCAAGCGTACCGTATCGCCCTCCCGTACGAGTACGGTACTGGTGGGTCAGGACAGTACGCAAGGACCGTA
>JNEY01000417.1:0-22853 GCA_020875895.1 Aphelenchus avenae
AAGCACTAGGTAAAATGGGCCCGCCGCTAGGCGCCGCCCAGAGGACATTTTGTGACTGTATACTGCCAATTTTGACCTAAAAATCCGTTGGTATCGCCTGCGGCGGGCATATTTGCGACCCAGTCTTGAACATATTTAGACCACATTTGCCAAATTTTCACCTGAACTTTCGGAACTGGGTGTCCGGCACCCCTAAGGGAACACCCCTAGGGGTGAGGTCTATTCGAGGTGCGGGAAGGCACTATTCTTGACCACGTGGCGAGCCTCGCCCCTACAAGCATGGCCCGCCGCAGGCGACACCAACGAAATTTTAGGCGAAAATCTGGTAAATACACTGAAAATTTGGCCTGGTGGCGCCTAGCGGCGGGCTATTTTTACTAGTACAATTGGGCCTCGGAAGCTCATTTTACCTAGTGCTTCTTCTGACATTTTGGACCTTTTTCAGAATTCAGAATGGGCCAAAACGTCAGAATTCAGAATTTTCAGAATTCAGAATCAGAACCCATCCCTGATTGCCACGACAAGAGAGACCAAGAGCAACTTTCAGAGGTTTCGAGGACGTAAGCATTATGAGGGGGGATGGACGGGTGGTTCGGTCCCCTGCTTACGGACAGCTAACGGGGGCGGGGGCTAGGGGAGTGGTCCGAAACATCAAGAATAAGCATTACGGAATTTCTGTACACTCCCATGGTTGTTCGACAACCAGCCTTGGTTGTTCGAACTCTGCCTTAAGGAACTTCATCTTTTTGTTGTTTTTCCTAGTGACCCGTGGCATCTGCGAGCTTTGATTCAACTCCCAGAACAACGTTTTCTTTGTACCTACTTCACTTAATTCTGGTGCTCCTTTCCAATCCACTTAATTTCGGGGCTAAGAACAGCTTTTTCGCCAAACGTAAATGTTTGTGTCCAGTACTTTGCCAATAGTACCGGCGCCGTCGATTGGTCACTATGACCGTCAATCAGTCAGTAAAGCCATTGGCCTCACCCAAGCTACCGCTCTACCGGTCAACGGCCCTTCAAGCGAAGTTCAAGAGATGTGAATCTCATTGCAGTAGCACAGACGGTCGCTAACTGTATGCGAACGAAACGGCGGTCGTGAGAATCGACAAGGAGCACGTGCAATCTACGCCTTTAAATACCGACCAGAAAGAACTGGCATCACAGTCGCTTCAGCTGACTTCAACTGCAACTTCAGCCTTCTTCGTCACTGTCTCTTCCACTGCTACAATGTCCGACGCTACCGCTGCCGCTGCTCCTGCTCGCAAAGTCACCTGCGTCACTTCCGACAACGAAAAGATCGAGGTGGACGTCGACGTTCTGCGCCTGTCCCACACCTTCGATACGATGTACCGGGACTTGGGCCTCGAAGAGAGCGGCGAGTTCCCCGGTGACTACCCCGTCAAGGAGATCGAGGCCCGCGTCTTCCGGAAGGTCGTCGAGTGGTGCTCGGAGCACAAGGGTAAGCGCACTTCGTCCTAAATGACCATTATCAGTTTTTTCGGCATTCTGACTTTTTTGTACTTAGAATCTTCCGTTCAAGATTTCCGACTCGATAAATACCAGGCGTGCGTCGAAATCAATTTCATATTTTGGAAAGCAAGAATCATCGAAATCCTAAATTAAGCCAAAACCCTGAAACGGAAAATGCAGAGGGCACTACATTGGGAAAGGGCATAGGGGACGAAACTTAATGATTAATAATGAATTCAAAGTAAATCTAAGAATCTGAATCCGCAGCCTAGAAAGACATCGAACTTCCAAGTTTCGATATACCCTGGGTTAAGACAGTCATCATTTGTGTCATTCTGACCTTTGATTGTCCTAAGCTGCTTCCTCTAGGCCAGCCCGACCCGGTGATCGACCAAGACCCGAACACTCGCGAGCGCAAATGGTTCACTCTCTCCGAATACGAGAAGGCCTTCCTGAACGTGCCCGTCGACGAGCTGGAGGAACTCGTCATGGCCGCCAACTACCTCGACATCAAGTCGCTCTACCATTATGGGTGCCAGTCGATCGCGGCGCGCATCAAGAGCATGACGCCCGACGAGATCCGAGCGCTCTTCGGCGTCGAGGACGACTTGACGGAGGAGGAGAAGGCCGAGCTCCGAAAGCAGAACCCGTGGTGCAACTACTAGCGGGCTGCGACATGTACTACCGTCTTCGACATTGCATTTTGTACTTTTCTTGGGATCCTCTCTTGCGAGTCACTGGCCGTTTAATCAAATTAAATGCCCGTTAGAACATAGCTGAACGGATCTGCGAAGCATTAGAAATGTTGCTGCGAACGCAGAAAGACTAGCAAAAATTAGTCACGTCAATGTTGCTTGTATGGCTCTACCCTCTACCCCAAAAGGCGTTAAAGTTGCCTTGGAATTTTCTCTATGGACCCCACTCAACAACGGAAGCGGCATTTACACGGTTTCCATAGCTCTATGTGCGTTCTGCATCGACAGTATTACTGTCCGATATCGAAAACGACGCGATACAACTAAGTTACATCAAACGGTCAAAAATCAACAGACATTTTTGCGACTGACGCGTCACACTGCTTTCAAATCAAGATAACTGCTATGAAGCCAACAAAAGTATGTAAGTAACATGTCCCTCGAGCAGGAAAATGTTCTGCCTGATGATTTTCAGCGTTGAAATGCTTTTTTTCGTGCCCTACTTGACACTCTTTGGGTTTGCTCATGCATGCGGAAATTGTAGAAGCTACGCTGCCGATTTCGATGACTCAGTCACTGACGTCTTGCTCCAAGGCCGTTGTCTGCGTCGCTCATCTGGCTGGCAGCTACGCGGCGCTTTATGCGCAACCCGCGTGAATCCTGTGCGCTTTGTGACGTCACTCGCTGACCGCTGCGGGTACGCAAAATTACGCACCAATCTGGCGCCTTAGTCATCCTCACCGCCTTGAGGAGCAACAATGACGACTCATTTAGCGAGGAGCCGCCGCCACGGGGAATGAGGAGTCGACTCAGCCAAGCAAGAGAAGAATGGCTAAGGCGCTCGCAATCCGCCCCGGTTTGGGATACTTGCGCGATTAGTCACGTTAGTGTCCGTCCGCAACGGTGGTCACTTAGTGCCTCGTGTCGGCGAGCGGTCACGGACCGTCGTCAGCCACAAAACCACCTCCATAAACGGGAGGTGGTCGTAGGCGGCGGTCACTCGACGGCCGACGGAGACCGGTTACCGCTTAGGTTCGACGTCCGCGCACCGCAGGTCCTCGCGAGCCTTTAGGTCACAAAGTTTGGAAGTCGTGCTGGAAGTGGGCTCATAAACGTAGTCGTGATCCGACCTTCCTAAGATTCACTGCAACCATGAGCATTCCCGGACGGCGGGCATTCGAACCCAGACCTGACCTGGGCCTTAAGGCACCGGTAAAAGCCCGCTCAGGCACGCGCCCGAAACCTGCTTTTGGTCCCCCTTTGGTATCCTTGTATAGGTAGGTAGAAATTGTGCCCTTTAAGGCGACTTTAATGCACGCATCTCGACTCCCCTTACATAAAATAGCCAGCCGCAGGCGCCGCCATAATCATTTTTCGGATTATTTTCCAACAATTAGGAAATGTTTTGCTAAATTTATTGTCTTCGAGCCCCTACCGGTCCAGGCCGGCCCTACCCTAGGTCCAGCCCGGCCCGGAGGGCCTAGGGCCCGGCTGCACAGGATTGGTTCACTGTGTGACCCATTCAGCCGTAGATCTTAAGAACTTCCCCATATGCGACTGGAACATACGCGTCAAGTCGATTGTGTCTACGCGAAAGGATAGTTCACGGTCCTAGATTTTGTCGTGCATTTGAAAACAAAAGTATCCTTTATGATTCTCATTCGCACTTTCTTTCCAGCGTCGGCAAGAGCGGGACCGCTAAAATGTATGTCCTTTGCATTTGGCAGATTTCCCCTGGTTGTAGGGCAGATATTGTGGAAACATGAAGGCTGGCCGCTTTGGAAGCACGCTGCATCAAAGGTTAATGTGGCTTCTGAAACAAGTGGTGCATGCAGTCATGTAATTCCATAAGAACATGAATTAGTTTCTTGTCATTGTCGCATCTCGTTAATTCTATTTTTGGCCTTCAAAGTTGGCTCTGCGGACTTCGGTGGAAAGCCCAAATTTGCTAGACTGCTAGACATACTTTAGTCAGCACTGCAAAATTCCATTATTTACTGATCCCTTCTTACCTCTGTTAAATGCCTCTCAGTATGGCCGTACCCCCGTCCTCGCCCACTTCACTGTCCTCGCGTACCGTGAGGCCGTACAACACCCCGCAGTATTGTGCGACAGCACGGTACTGATCCCTACTTTCAGTCTGTCAAGAGTAAACGCATGTTGAAACTGAAGCCCTACGCTCTCTTTTACCAAGGAAGCAAGAACTTCTTTATAGAGTCGTAACCTGCACAATCTTTATTTTTCCATTTGGTAACCTCCACGAACGTTTACTTTATTCATTTAATGCCCTAGAAGGTCACGTCTTAAGCCGTATTATCCAGCCCATTACGGCCTTCAGCAGTTACAATGGGTCCGAATGTTCCCGAACGACTCCATCCTCTCAGGCGTTTTCGGAAACGCGTGTCGGAAATGCGCAGTCAAAAGGAAACACTTCCCTCGAGTGCCCATTGATCTCGATTTGGGCACAAGTGCGCCCGGGTGCGAGCAGGTAGCAGGCTTCGACGAATTTGTTCTTCCAACGCCGACGTGCGCATTGTCGAGCGGAGCGTGCAAATTTCTGCAGTGGGCCTCATATTTTAAAGAACAGCGTAATTTTTATAATTTAGCTAGAAATGTGCAGGGTAGCATTTATCGCTTCGAAGGGACCTCCGGAACTTAGCTTCTATATACTATGTTAACAACAGGAGTGTGTCTGTCGTCTCCAGCCTATGGTTTCCTCTGTGCTTGTAGCTGTCTTCGGAGCAAGGGTACCTTCAACATGACTTCTCAAGCGCAGGGATGGGCGGGTCCTAAACTGAAGCCGAGGACAAACGTATGCGTCACAGCCTTGCACTGACTGTCCACTTTTGTTCACGTCGATATAATTATACCCTCTCTTCCCGCCACTTGTCTTTCATCCGTCGTACGCCCCAAATCGGATCCCGGGCTTCCGGAACCGCCGCGCGGTCCAGCGATGAGTTGAGCGCAGCGCCGCACTCGGCGGCTGCCCGGAGGGTGGTTCCCGCTGACGTAGGCGGATTTGTCCTCCACCTGAGGCGCAGGCACTTCGCGGCGTCGCAATTCTCGTGCTTTCGAAGTGCGACGAAATGCGAAACACAAGCAAGCATCGTCCTCCAGCGACGCTACGCGTGTTTGTTTTCCCTGTGCGTCAGCGGACGCGATTTTGATTGTTTGATCTACTTGCCCATTTGTTCGCGGCTCAGAGATTAAGAGACTCTGCCGAGTGCTAATTCCGAGCAGCCGAAGATTGTTCCGGAAGACGCATTTTGTGTGTGTTTTTTTCAACGGGGATTTCGCTGGTTTGGCGGCTTAAACAAGAACCCGGTTTGTGTTTCACGCCTTGTCCGATAATGTTGTAGGAATGCGGAGAAAGTTGCCAGTCTTCCGCTGCAAAATCAACTTTCTCTACGTGGGATTCGTGCGCTGATGATAGAAGGCACCGCCAGGGTGCCCCAGAATTTGCCACAAGACACCAAGGTGGCAGTAAGGTCCCTCCCTCTAAGGGTACTTGCAAGCTTCGTGCTAACATAGCGAAATTGAGATGCCTAAGAAGGCATGTGAGCAAAACCTTGCTGCGCATAGCATCTCAACATTTCGCTTCGAATACCAAAGGCAATTTTACAAAGCGGGATTTTGGGGTAAAAACGTGGGGCATGAGGGATGCACGAAAGACCGTTATCCGTAGAAAGTCCACTCTTCCCTTTTATGCACCTGTAGAGTAAATAAATGAACGAACAGTAGCGCTGTTGCCCAGTTCTATGTGGTCATCGGTACCGACCAAGGCATATGTGTCCTCTACTTCCGTTTATTACCTGCTCCGATACATTCGTTGAGAGATAGCAGCGTGTACTTTTCCCTTCGATGCGACAACCTGAACAGATGTTCGGCGGACCGGAAGGAATGTTTTTGTTCACGTGTCCGCCAGCGGCGATAACGCGCTTCTTCGACTTTCTGGAAGTTTTCCGCCAGCCAACAATAAATCTCGCCGGCGCCTAGCCAGGACACATCGCGGAATTTTCCGGTCGAGATTTCGCGCTTATGCCCGATCGTGTGAAAAACTCGAAGTAATGTTCATTCTTTCGTCCCGAGAAACGGCTTGTACGTCACCGAAAGGTCCTGAACTTAGTTAGCGCAGACCGGGCCGGGCGGACCGTTGTGAACACTACAGTTTTCTCTTTCTGTTGTGCCCAAGATAGCAAACGACGCCTTCGTTGTACCCGCCTTAATCCCTAGGCTCCATCTGGTCTCTTGCTAGGTCAATGCTCGCTAATTCAGGCTGTTCTTTAGCGTATTTACGGGCAAGCTTTATGCGCCTAAGTCTGGCCCATCGAAAATCCGTTCTTTTGCAACAGGCTTTGCAAGGGAAAGGATCAACCTAGCTGTTGCAAGTTTGAATACCAGCGGCAAAGGCACTAGTACAACGCTAGGTGGGCTCCCAACATGAACTTGCTGCGCGTAAAATCACAAATTAAAAAAGACGAAAAACTTTAGGGTTGGTAGCTCGAGCGCATGGCTTAAGCGTAGTTTAAGTAGGTCCGCGAACAATGCGAAACGTTCTACAACAGGATGTTCGCAGCGTTGGCGTCGGACCCCGTTATGCCTTGCAGCGACCCTGACAACTCACACGGCTATCACATTCCTTCTCGCTGCCCTGAACATACGAAGCCCGAGAACCCCGACACCCTCGCCTTATTCCGCTTTCGCCTCGCTTTCGTCTTCAAAAAGCGGTTCTAACAAGCTTTTTCCTTCGCCGCTCGTCCCGAGGACAATGGCGCAACGCACCGAAATAGCGCGAAAAACGCTTCCGCTCCGCTTGACGTGAAAATTGTACGCCCTGCGCTCGAGGCCCTCAAGGCGTACGCGATTGAGGGCCATTCGTTGACGTATTAGGCGCTCGAATGCCGTGCGTGTTTTCGCCTTTGAACCGCTAAACAACTTTGGAAACGTGAGTTTTGATGCGAAAACGGTTTCCTGTGCTATAAACACACGCTAAGACGTATTATTTGCTAGGAATATTGCAAACGCTACGTGTCCGATTTCAGTTTTGGCCCGTTAGTTGGCCCACTATCGGCCGCCTTCGGACGTGTTCGGCTCGAAGCGGTGCAAGGACATTTTTCGCACGCCTCTGTAAACTGAGAGAACCCGGGCCACCGTCATTCGTCCTGGACACGCCTACGTTCGCCAAGGTTGTTTTGCATATCCTGATACTGTGAACTTTAGGCCTTTATGGGGTTTGATTTCGGATCATTGCAAGCACAGTTTGTGTTCGCTACCGTCCAACACCGATAACTTCGGCCATTATAAATGGTTGGACCTCCCTTTCTCTCCTCCGATAGTACTATTTAAGACCAAAGCGATCCAGTTGTTTGCTTCCTGTACGTTCGCTAGCGTTGCAATCTTAACGCTCAACAAGGACGATGCAGTATTCTCTAATGAGCATCTGCCTTTGAGGATACCTAGCCGTCTGAACCATATGCCATCGAAATAACTTGGTTGTTTCGCAAATTTAGTGGACCTTTAAGAATCACGCATCCCTCGAGGGGAACTGTTTGTTTACGTCCGCAAACGGACGGGACATGGTGACGGCGACGCACGTGCGCAATTTTTGTTGACCGTTGTTGACATATGTGCAAGTGCACTCTTAATTGGTTCATCTTAACAGGCTGCTCTTAAAGAAGGTACATGCGCAACATTTCGTCCATTTTGAGCCCATCTTCAAAGATTTGTCTGCTTTTTTCTCTGCCCGCCTGACGATTTCAGTTCAGTTTGCTCGGATGTCTCTAGAGGATATTTACGTCTGGCGCGCTTCATCAAGCTAGCCTCGAAAATAAGGTTAATGGCCAAGTAAACAACAACGCGGGCCTTGGCCCGCCGCCATGCATTCGCCGGCGACCCATTTTTCAATGTGGTGTTTGCTCATGACGTGTGTGGCCTTGTGAAGCGAGTAGGTATAGCGGCATATACTTGGTTATTTTCCTGTCTAGGTTCGTAGAAATTAGGTAAGGGTAGAACTTTCTCTCAGTGGCGTACCAGCTCTTGGGGCAGGAGGGGGCATGCCCGCCTAAAAGCCGCGAAAATTTTACCCAAGTGGCCCCAAGGGCAGTTTTGGTGCTCAACTTTTTGGCTCACCCTAAAAATATGGGTGCCCCCCCTAAATCTGAGTGCTCGGTACGCCACTGATTTCTCTCGCTGTTATTCTTAACTGTTAAGTGTCCCCCATCGCAGTGGAATCCGAGCTAAAGACGAGCTTCTGATTCGAACATTTTGCCATCAGAATATTCGAATTCGGAAAATGATAACAATGTTCAGAATTTAGCATTAGGTCAAAACGACTTTCCCAGGTTTAGCCCCACCATTACGCTTGGTGAGGCTACCTTTGCCCAATATGATGTCAGAACTATGAGGAAAGGCTGCGGCTGGTAGGCTTCTTTGGTTCATGATTCCTGTTGGACCACGTCTCTAACAATCGAAGCTTCGAGGCTCACGCTAACGCTCGGCAAATTTCATGGTTGTCGCATAAGCATGAATCACTTCCTTTTGTAACGCACACCTGGGTAAACAAATCGTTCCATGGGTTTGCGTATTTGAAGGCGCCTGTGGGGTCGGCGCACAAATGCGATGTCTTTCCTCCCGCGGAGGTAACCTGGACGAGTGACTAATAGTGAAAAGTGCGTCATCAAAGGTGACCTTTCGAGAACCGCGGTCCTTCTTCCCCGTACCGACGCGCGTTCCCTGTCCGTCCGTCACTTCCTAATAAATGGTGCAGAGTTAATGAGTCTGTTGGTACTCGCGTATTATTTGCTCAACGCCACTGATTTGTGGGGGATGGCTAACAATGCGTTGGCAATCGCGGCCTTTCAAACCGTTATTAAGTTAAATTGGTGAGAGGCTAGTCATTTGAGAAGTCCTACACGCCGGTAGACGGATTGGTACGGTCCGGTCCTGGCCTTAGCCATCAGAGATCGCCGCCGAGCCGGTTTTTTTACAAGTTCTTTGAGACCGTGCACCTAATTTTGCCAAATTTCCGCAACGCTTTGCAAGTAAAATATTTTTCAGCGCCGGAGTCAGGCTGTTCGAGTTCACCCTGGTGACGGCATTCCGAAGTCCGGCCCGACCCGGCCCGTAGCTAGCCGGCCATTCCGAGCCGTCGAATGTCACCGCACTCATGTTACTCGTTTTAATGACACAGTTACATTTTTACTTCATGATTTCCAGTACCCTCTCGTCTCTCTACTTCATCTTACCCAACGGTGAGGTATTTTAGAGCGTTCGGAACAAATCTTTGCTCACGATTGTTTGCGAATATACTTTAAGACCGCAAAACCAAAATTCGATGTGTTATGCATTTCCGTCGTCATCGGTCATTTTGTCGAATCACGATTAATGTGCATTGCAATGTTTTGCAAACATCTCACTTTTCCCGCATGCCTTTTGCATTCGTTTCACTTGTACCGACAGAGAGCGACGATCAGCTTAGATGCCATGGTAGAATGGCAATCCTTGTGTGCTTTCATGTGCAAACTGCCGGTGCTTTGAGAGCCTGAATACGCAACATTTTGATAGCGCCCTTCCGATTACGTTCCTGGAGTTCCTATATCTTTTACAGATATAGGACCTCCCGATCTGTATTAAAGCTGGGAAACTTCGGCTTCGATCTTCGGTGTTTTTTTTTGCCATCCTCTTCGGTCTTCGGTCTTAAATTTTACCTTCGCTTCGGCTTCGGTCTCGGACCAGGGGAGTCCCCCAGCCCTAACCTGTCTTGGAACCCTCACTTTTGCACTCAAATTACGCTTCGTGGGTGGCTTTTTTGACCGCTGATTGACGGCTCGGCGATCGGCTGGCCGCTTCACATCATTCTCCTAAACGCTCATCGCCTCGAGCTTTGATCTCGCTGCGCTGACGCGTGAAGACGAAGTGAACAGCGGCGTCGTCGGTCTTTGTTGCCAGGCGCGTCGGGGACCGCCCGGAGATAAAAACTATCTCCGAGGAGATCGCCGCCCGGATACGCAACGGGAGGCGGCCGGGCACCATGGCGTGAACGCTTTATCCCTTTATCCCTTTGTTTCGTCTGCTTGGGATTCCATCGGACACTTGTTAGCTCACGACGATCCGTTGGTTTTATCAGGCTCGTCGTTTAACACGATTCAACGCCTTTTGTTCGGTGCAGAAGTTTTCGATCCCCTCTTGTTTTTTTTGGGTGCTCGCTCCGAGGACTGTCTTCATCGAAGACACAATTTGTGCATATCTGCGTTGTCTCCGTTCAGTGGTATGGAAGCCAAAAGTGAGACATACCCGTTCAAGCCTTGTGAAGTAGTGGTTCCAGCTCGCGAATAACTCCGCCTCCGGATACGCGCACATGAGGGATGGTGCCGAGTCTTGGTCTCGGCTTTCCGAGACTCTCGGTGCGTTTTGGTGGTCTCGGTTGGGTTCTTAGTCTCGGTTCGGGTTTTAGAAAACCCCCGTGCACATCAACGCATTCCCATTCTGACCACTTCCGTTAGCCGGAGGTCTACTAAGACCCTGGGAAAGAGGTGCAAGCAAAGCATGTTGCCTTCGGTATGATTTTGCGCTACATGGTTCTTCACTTCGTCTGGTATTTGATCGGGTATTAGCGCTTCCTGTATTGGTCTGCACGTGACTTACCTGCGCAATAATGTATCTGTCGCTTACCTTTTACATTTTCTTGGTTCCGTTTGAGCTCGCCTTTGCGTCTGTTGCCGCTTCAGTTCATTTATTACTTTTGCCGCGATGTCTAATAAGCGCGCAATAAGGGAAATCCTCGCAGCGAGAGCTATTTTCGCGTCCCCTGAGGGAGTAAAGTGCGCTCGTCGAGACGGATTACCTTTCGTATACATCCGCTATACTTTCCGCAGCAAAACGCCGGACGGAAGGCGTCGAGGGAGTATGCTAGTTAGTTTTCACGGCGATATGACTAGTTCTGAAACGCACTTTCACGTTGTGGTTGTAACAACATTGCTCCTCCCCGAAGGAACGTAGGCATAATAGAACGAATCGGGATGAGTACAAGTTGCTGTCCGAATCGGTGGCACAGCGGCGAACGCCCATTCTGAGGACCTTGAGGGACATAAGCCGGACCTTAGTATCCGTCGCCTTCATGTATGTGTTTAGGCGAGGCAAGGAAAGAAATACCAGAGCGGTTCTCGCTGCGTATTTAAGGGCCAGAGGTTCGAATGAAGTCGTGACTGGAACCCTAAGGTTAGCTTCGCGTGGGCCCCTTTCCGCTGCATTGTCCAGTGGCATTCGCTTGTCTACCCCTGCTCTTTGTTCCGGGTGTGTGCCGCGAAGACCTTTGTTTTCTCCGACTAGACCAGCCTAACTTGTCAGGAAATGCTGCAGGATCATGAATCTTCGCAACTTTCAACGAAAAAGTTCGTGTACCAAGCCTTTTTCGAGCCCATCGATGCCGCCTTCTAGACTCTTGGCAAGTCGTGCGTACGGGGAGGGGGCTTCTCGGTTTTTTCCGCACTCTCTTCGTGTGAGATTCTCCACAATTACCGCTCTCCTTATAGAAAGCGAAGAAGAGACGCGCCGTTCTCCACTTGTTTCTCTGCATTGTCCCGTGGCATTCCATTGTCTCCTGTGCCCTTTGTTCAGGGGTGAATGCCGCAAAGGCTCTTCGCCTCCGGAGACCATCTTCTCCCTTTCTCCTCCTCCTGCTCGTCGCCCTCCGTGTGGCGAGGCGCGATTCCGGCTCCGCTTAAGGATCCCCGGATCGTCTCGGGTGCGGGCCGTCGAAGGGCGTAAGTGACTCGACATGCACCTCATTCGACCTGCGTCGCAGCGCTGCCGCAGCGCCGCAACCTGCCCTTCCTTGAGCGAGGTCCTCGATTGGGCTGATGGGAAGAATATGGGTCATGTCTTAGGATGGAGTACCCGGGCCGCTATGCGCACCGGTTCCCGCGCGACAAGGGGGATCCATGTCCGCTGCCAATTGTGTTTGCTGCGGCGTGCGCGCGACATGTTCTTCATAATGGCGCATCTGCGAAAAGCATGTTCCTGAAGACGTGTGGGAAGCGGATTATGGAGTTTACGGCCTTAGTTTAGGAGGTCGTAGGCACATATTTTCGCTGACTCTTTATGGGCAGTAGAGAGTAATACGTTCTTAAACCGAACTTTCGATGCGTTTTAAGCTGATCAGTAAAATACCCTTTTGCTTAAAAGGTAAATAATATGCCTCTTTGCAGCAAGTTATCACGAGCTATGAATCACAAAAGAGCCCTCTAAGCTGTTTGCAAGTCTTTGCGTTAGTTTTTTGGCTGGTTTGCGACCTAGACGTGAGCTCGCATGGTAGGGAATAATGCTTCTGTGTTCGATGAAAGACGTCTCATTTGATTTTGAAGGTGCAATAAAGGATCTCTTCCACAATAAGCATCTTAGAAATTGTCGAGACATGCAACATCAACGCATGATTTTTCAAGATGGGTGTGCTGATTCTTTATCCTGCCACATTATACTCAGCATGCGTTTTAAGCTTCGTCTACTCCTCTTCTCTACGCCATCTATTCTTGTTCAATGGCTAGCCAAATGTTAGGAAACAATAGGCGCTTTGTTTCGAAGTTATCGCACAACATTTGAATCATTACAGGAAGACAGGCTGCGAATGTTTTGCTTGGTTTGCGGGAGTTTGTTTGGTCGCTTAGTCCTTGAACAGTGAGTGACGTGGTGACGCAACGCACGTCTTCATAAGGCCCTGGTAGTTCCTGAACGTGTATTCTTCAGTCCGTCGTTTAGACTCAATGCAGCTGGTAAGACGAGGTGCAGGAGGAAGGTCTCACAGGAGCTTCTGGCGTCAGATATTAACTAGAGCTTTGATTGGGCCTTGATCATGGCATGTCAATGAACCGTATCATAACGTTAGACCCGGCTCGACGACATGCAGGGTAGGCCCAACTAATCCGAAAAAACACCGATTTCCGATCCGATTCCGATTGTTGATCTCAACTTATATTATTCTGTCGCATTAATCAGAGAAGGTGCGGCATTTCGGTTTGTTTTGCTCGTGGTCTATTCTAAAGATCTAAAGACATTCGGTTAGTCTGTGCAACGTTTGGCTTGAAAGCTTAGCGCCCAAACACTCGGATCTCTGCCCTATCGCTAGCTTTTGATGCGTTTATGTTAAGCTTCCGATGCCACTAAGACTTCCGTTCTACAATATTAATGTTGTTGCGCGTGTGACTATGGCCATTAGGCGGTTTCCGTTTCTGCGGGATTAAGCGCACCCGGTTCAAGCGCGAACGCCCGGATCTTGCCACTTAGCGGATGATAAAAGCAACAATTTTATGCTCCGGTTTGTCGCTTACCGAGCTAGGGGTCCCCTGCCTTGTCGCTTGCCGAGCTAGGCACTGAGGAAAGACAAGTTGGTGGGCTTAGCATGCTGAGCAGGGATTTTCGTGTGATGCCCTATTGTATATTCGTATTTTATTGACATATGACGCTTTTGTGGATTGAGACTCGGTCTTGGGCTTTCCTGGTTTCACGCGGAGAGTTTCGGATTCTCAGACCCAGCCAGGCGGTTGCCCAGCCCTGTGGTGTATGTTCGCATCGTGCACATTTGCGTAAAACGTCGGCGCCCGAACGATGACAATCGTCCGGACTCACGTCTATGACATTCCAAAAATGGGCTTTTAACCGCGTTTTTTCTGCTTATCGTTCTGGTTAATGAGTTCCGACTTCGTCGAGTCCTCTAAATCGTCTGGCTCTTGTACATACAAAGAAACCTGCGCACTAGGCCTAAGGAGGTTGATGATGATCTCTACGTAGACTGAATGTGCACAACTTTCTGCCGCAAATCCAAAACTTCCACGGGTAAACTCTGCACTGATTTGTTTCGTCCGAGGACACTCGAGGAACAAGTTTTGCAAAGCGGCAACTGCTGGAACAAAAGAGTGTGGGCGCCACCCGCAGTGGAGAAGCTTCCATCCCTCCGCCTGCCCGAGGGCATATGAAATTCAATAGCCGCATCCGAGTGACGTTTGTGTTTGACACCGGCCGACAGGACGAAGGCCACCTGAGGCGAGGTCAAAGGTTGGGTACCTTCCGGCTTGTCGCTTTTCGTGCTTGGCCAAAGTTGTCGCGAGTGTTAACGCGCAAAATAAAACATGTACTGAATTTGCATGCAATTTAGGCGCATATTCCCTTCGTCTACCACAAGCTTTCGATTCGTCGGAACATTGCGGTTTGAACGATGGGTCTCACGAACGTCTGGATCATCCCGTTCTGCACGTTCTTCTTCAGTCTCGCCGCGTTTATCGTTTCGTAAGTTGACTTTTCTGGTTTGCTACGTTTCATTGTGGGAGTGCGAACTGGGAACGCACACAAACTGGACCACCGTCGCAAAATATGGACAATGTAATGAAGTGCACCAATTACCCGCGTATCCTCCTATGGAATAATACCCTCCACAGAGATTAATAAAATCTTGGGCTATATCTTCAGGCTTTAACGCGAAGAATTTTCGAGTACCGAGCCCTCCCATCTCGCTTGAGGACGTTTGCCCTCCATAGAAGTTTTGATACGATACTGAAGAAGTGGAGGCGATGCGAGCACCCATGTCGTGGCCCGTACGTTGTTGTCGTTTACGCTAAAAGCAGCACGAACGGCATAAAACACCGCCTCTTACAGCATCCGTAGCCGTGCCGTACTTCTTACCGTACTGACCCCCCCCCCCCCTCGGTACCGCACACCGTCCGTACCGACTCTCCCCGTAGCATGCCATGTACCGTACCAGTACTGTACGCCGCTAGTACTGGGCCGTGCTACGCTAAGTATCGATAAAGCGGGAGCCGCGCCGTACTCCTTACTGGACCGAACCCGCTGTGCCGTACTTCGGTACGGCTGCCGATCGTTATTCCATAGCGGCGTCCCGTGATCCATGCCGTGCCGGATCACGGCAAAACGGTCCGGCACAGCGCATCATCTATTCGTGCCGCTGTACATTCTATACCTGAGGTACAGACTGGGCTCTCACTGCCGTACCTATAAGAAATAGCGAAGAGAGCGTCTTCAGATACGCCATCGCGGTCTACAACGGCCACGTGAAGGCCTTTCTGCCGTACATCAGCGACGGTGGCGCGTTGCCGCCCGAGAGCTGTATCTTCGGCCAAGTGCTCAACATCGCTGCACTTTTCCTGGCGCTGACGGTGTACCTGCGCCATCGGCAGATCGTCGAGTTCTACTGGCACCGCTTCAAGCAAGTGGGCCGCTGGCGCACCGCCAGCTGCATCCTCCTCTGGATCGGCTATGCGGCTGCGTTGGGCGTAAGCATCGTCGCGAATTTTCAGGTAAGGCGAACATGTTTTTTTTTCACGATTGACAGTTCCTTACTGGTAGCTATTGTCAACTTGATGCCTGCGGACGACGCTCTTGCAAGGCGTCAACGCTTGTCCAAACCAGACGTTGTCCACACTAGCTCTGGTCCACCCTAGCGTTTCTTCACTAGTAGATTGGTCAGTACGCACTTTAGGAGAACAACGTCCTTCACGTACACTACGGTGGAGCGCTGCTAGCCTTCGGATGCGGACTGATCTACACTTGGGCGCAGACCGTCTTGAGCTACAGGTGAGCAGTGCGATGTGAATATGGTGAAAAAGTGCTTGTTCAGAATGAATCCGAAGCTGGCGCAACCGATCGTCTCGCATTGTCGGATGTTTCTGTGCATGTGCTCCACGTTCTTCTTCATCTCGAGTAAGTCTAAAGGGATAGAAGTCATGGGTCGTCGCGTTCCATAGCTTAACAAACAAACGCGTCATGCGACTCGATATACGACGCATGCGATGCACGGCTCCATATAAAGCATGTGCGCTGATATGGCCAACATGAAGGGTAGACTTTGCAGACCGTACCGTATTGCGTGCCGTACCGTACTGCGTACCATATTCCACGGTACGGCGTACGTTACGGCTACGAGTCAGTACGGGTTGCTGTACCGTACTGGTACGGTACGGAGTACGGCACTGCAGCACCCCAGTACGGCGCCGTATTCCGTACCGTACTGCAGGCCAAAAAAATGCCAACTTCAAGTCAAAATCGAGCAGATTTTTGGGCCTTTTTAACCAAGATTCGAAAAATTTCGTCCTGAATGGCTGGTATGCAGTCGTATATAACACCTTTTTAACCCCTAATGCTGCTGGCGTTGTTGTTTGATGTCCTAATGAGTCGTTTTACTTGCGAAAAGGCAGAAAATATGAAACTTTTTATTACCGTGCTACGGCGCCGTACTCCGTACCGTACCGTACTGAGCCGTACTGGTACGGTACGGAGTACGGTACGGGAGGGGGGGGGGGGTCAGTACGGTACGGAGTCCGGTACGGCGGGAGGGGTATTTGCAAAGTCTAATGCAGGGTGCCCTGAGGCCGTAAGTCATTTGCGGATCTAAGACCACCTATGCGCATCACATGCTGCAACATAGCTAGTTTCTGACTCTTGCAGATCGTGGTTGATCAGCCGTTGTTGAGTTGCATGCTTCTCGCATGCGGCCATCCCTGTGGACGCATGGGCGCGGTAGACATGCATGTGCCTGTACGTGGCCGTACCCGTAGGCATGCACCCGCATAATCGCATGCACGCATGCATCCCAAGGTCCTATGTAGTAGGCCGTACGCATGCGCTCGCATGTTTACAGCATTTGAGTCGCATGCCTTGCTTCTAGAATTATGTGCGTCCGATTTCAGTGATCGTCTTTGGCCCAATTCTCGGTCGCCAACCGGAGCACGAACACGATCAGGCAGAGACCATCGCGGCACCGCACGTCGCTCATCTCTACCGGTGGACAGGCGAGGAACCGGTATGCGAAGTCATTCCATAAACCAACTAGCATCTTAGTCCATTTCAGAACTACCTCGAGCACGTCGTTGGCACCTGCTCGGAGTGGCTGCTCGCCATATGCTTCCAACTGTACATCCTCAGCTTCGCCATCGAGCTGCGCGAGGCGTACTGCCACGCGCCGAAACTCAAGCTCATCGCCATCTACGAGGACGGCACGGAGAGCTCGGTCAGTGAGGTCAGTGGAACCTCGGGATGCTCTCCGTTCGCCTGCTGCTTCGGAGGTTGTGGTCCGTATCCGCCAAGCAAGACGACGCTTTCCGATCTCGAAAGGTACAACAAAACAACGATAACTTAAAAAAGCCGTCTTTTACCTTCCATTATTTTTTTAATAATAATATTTTTATTCTGCAATAAAAAATTTTCTGAATGCACTGACTTTCAAATTATTTATTTCCGAATTCCTTATAAATATGTTTTCAATCCGTTAATTTTTAAATTTAGTTCGGCAAATATCGGAAGCGACGCAACAGTATCGACGAGTGCAGATCATCCGACCGGTACCAACGTGTCGGAGAGCGTACTGTTTGCTTTGGACGATGCGGAGAAGAGCTCTGTGAAGCTGCCACCGCTCCGATCGGACTCTAACAAGGCGGACCATTCCGTACTTCGGGTCAAGTTCTAGAACGCCATCAAGGCCGCAAAAGCGTTTTGTAATTATACACTCTGCCACATGACCACAAGCTGTTGTACTTTAACGCAAGACCGGTGAAGCTTTAACCTGCTGTACCTGCCCGCATGCGTATCCATTGCGCTGTTACGAGTACGCTTCCTGCAGTTCGGTTGCATTCGGCCTAGCAAGTGTCTATCTGTACCATGGCATAATTTGAACCTTTTAGTGGGCTTCCTCTGGTGTTAGCTGGTTATGTTCCGCGTTAATTGTCTAGTCCATTCGCATCTCTCATTTGCATTCATGCATTGCCCACGGTGCCGTTTTGTAAAGTTGCTTGTTTCTTGATTGTTCAAGCGAGGCCGGTCGTACAGGTCTGAATTACATGGAATACACGATCCTTTTCTAACAAACACACCCTTTTCCGATGCCGGTTGGCGAGCGAGAATGCCCAACGGCATAGTTGTCCACTAGTAACACAGGCTATAATTTGCTCATATGTATGAATTCTTCGCATTATGAATGACCGTAGTCTATATATCGTTTTGTATCTCTGCCCCTAACGTTCTGAGACGTTTAGATGTCTCAACCGGATGTCGAAACTCTCAGTGAAATGTGCTTTAACACGGATAATATTATTAAATGGTATTTCTGGACAGTTGCGCAATTGCTGGGCGCCGTCTTAGTTGTGTTCGGACCCATATGAAGACCCCATAGAGCGGTACCCATTCGGTCTTGTTCTAGGTCAAATTGACTACTGCTTGTCGCCGACTGTTGCTCGGAGTCGGGACCTTCGGGAAGACTTTGGTGTTTTTTGGAGATTCTTATTCGGATGTGCTTCGGCTTTATTTTTTACTCACGGTCAAGGGTGGCCTTGTGCTGCCGCATAAAGATTAGCTTGACGGCTGACACCGGCCTTGGTCGCGTACGTGGCAGAGTGTAAGGCGATGCTAATAAGCCGAGAGAATTCCATCATTGTTAGAAGCGTTCGTGGTCTGCTAGATGCACTTTACCTCACACCACCGTCCACGTTCGGCAAGGCGTCGCAAATTCTAACATTTGTTTCGGGGCGAATAAATTACGGCGCTTGTCATTCCTCGACAGCCCGTAGCTCATCCCATAAGAAAGGTGGCGAACCTTGACGTGGCAGCAGTAGGCTTCTCCGACGGTCGCTCAGTCCAGCCGAGCGCACACACGACTATGACGCCTACTACGGTTTTAACCGTTTTCTATCTGACGACGCTCGTACACGCCGAGTCCACGGACATGAGTAAGCCTTTCGAACTATTTTCCCGCGTAAAAATGTGTGAGATTCACGTGGGTAAGGGGTGGAAAGTGGTAGGCGACTGTTTCGGGGAATATACGCGGGACAGCCAGGTGTAGCGTAGGGGAAAGCAATGCAACGAACGACTAACGAATTTAGACGCAACCTTGGAACGGTCAAAAAACCTAGTGGAGCAATACGATCGAAACAACAAAGACTTCTTCAACAAGACGGGCTTTGAAAAGATTCGCGAGGTCGCGGAACGCTCGCTCGCGTTTACGGAACTGGCAAAGGATTTCGCGAACCTGTTCCTCAACGGGGTTCTTGGGACACAAGATCCGCCAGTGAGCTTTTTCGCAACGTCGTTTAAGGCATTCTCATACCAGCGCTTACGTCCTTATTAACATGCCCGATATGACGGCGAGAGATGAGGCTTCCTCATCCGCGCCCAGACACACCGATATCGAGCTCCGTTACCGTATCTTTCTTCGAACAGATCCCCAGGGGGGGGGGACAAAAAAGCTTTGTAACGGCAAAAATCTGACTCAATATTAGGTGTTAGCTAAGGTTCGACTACCTTTAAGAAAACATTTTTTACGAGCGAGCACGAGAAAAAACAAGAGAGAGCTGTTCTCGAGAAATTACGTAGTTATAGACTTTTTTCCCATACCGCTAGGGGACCATTGGATTTCGATTCCCCCCTGACCCCTAAAAAGCGAGTCAAACCCCGAAAATGACGATTTTTGCACATCGTGAAAGAAAGCCGAGTCATAGCTCAAATCAGTGGCGTAGCCAGGATCCGGTCAGGAGGGGGCCATGGGTGGTTTTTCAGTCACGAAGTTCACTTATATAGCCCCTAATATGCCCGCCGCAGGCGCCGCCCACGACATTTTTAGGCTTTCTTGGTAAAGTTGCGTTGAAAATTTATTTTGCCTTGGTCCCCCCTTACCTCGCTCGCCGGGCCGAAGGCCCGGCGAGGAGGGGGGGGGCCACCCCGCCCCCCCCCCCACACAAAATACGCCACTGGCTCAAATTGGAGCCCTTGGTAACCTGACCACTAATAAATACAGGAAAAAAATTAGACCTACTGGACCCTAAAACGGGTCAAACGCCCACGAAACTTTTCAAAACTCGTGCTAGAACGCCGAATCGTAGCTCAAATGGTATGAGGAAGTTATAAGGGGTAAACAAAAAAAAGTTATCAGATTTTCAAAATTTTGATGTTCCAAAAATTATGATCGAATAGTCCCTACCTCCGGGCGAGGGTGGTAATTAGACAAAATACGGTATTTGACTTTGGCTGTTGATGCATCTGTCGTCTGGCGTCGGTAGGCATAAGTTCAACTTTAGGGGTCAAGCAGAGCACCAGAAGTAAACCTGATACTCAACAGCAGCACAATGGAACTTCTGAACAACGCAGTGAAAGCGTTACACTTGCTGGGAGAACACCTTCCGCCAGATCCCTTCAAGTCCATGGCTGAGAGAGTCAACGGCACTGTGCGAGACCTTTACCTTGACCCGATACTGGTAGTGTGCGTTGAGTTGAACCCCTATATTATATATTAATTATTAGGGACCTCGAGGGCATTTGACTTTGTTCTACGCTATCGAAATGGATCGTCTGAATGCATGGACTGATAAGGACTGGAACCTGAAACAAAAAGTGCCTAGCCACATAGCGATATCGTGTCGGATATCTCTCTCGGACTCAACCCTCTTCTTCGGGCCAAGAGCGGACAGCGCGTTGAAGGTGAGTTTGGGGCTAGACATTTCGTTTTGGAGAAAGGGGGCGGGGGGGGGGTCCGGCGTTTTTCCGGGACGGATATCCGATGGTTCATTTTGGCACTATGTAGCAATCGTAAACATTCAGTTATGGAAGGAAATAATGGGAAAAGGCTGCGATACCGAGGACGCTGTAGAAGAGTACTATAGAAAGTTCCGGGACAACTACACTACGGTTGCCAAATCAGAGAACTTTGAAGGCGGCGATACGAACAAGTACGTTAAATATACGTCACTTTTTGGTTTGGACTGTTTTAGGTGCTTGCACAAGTTTTTCATCCGTTATACGAACTACGACGAGGAGATCTACGAAGCGTTCGCCGGTATCATGGCCGAGATACTCTTCATCGAAGTAAGCGTCCACATTTATTGTGCACGTCAGTTACGGAGGAGAAAGGATCATGCATAAAAATAATAAGGGTGCCAATGACGGCTTAATGTAGAAGTTCCTACTGACTGCTCGCTAGCAGACATAGGTGAAGCTCCCGTCTTGTCTGACTACGAACGCTAACATCCTGTGCGTACACAAATATCTACACAATAACGAACCTTAGCTTAACTTCCACGGCTTCTGCCTGCCGATTATTGAGCCGGATAACTACGAAGCCTGGTCTCGACGGGCGCGTGAAGACGTCGTTGAACTCGCCAAGCAAGTTCTTGCCGCTAAGGACGATGTACTGAAAGGTTCGTGGATGGCGTAACTCAATGCGATGAGGGTTTGTTGCAATTTCAGACCAATCTCATTACGCTGGACTCTACAGGAAGTTTTTCGAACCGGCAGTCAAAACGAATGTTTCGCTGCTCAAGCCTTCCGCTACACATAATTTCACGGACCGGATCTTTGACAGCGCACCGAAAGCTGCGAAGGCATTCATGACCTATTTCGATGCCTCTAAGCAGGCTTCGTCGGTGGGTGATCGCTCGGAACCTTCATTAGTCGTGGGTAGCGGTCCTCTGATGCTGCACAACACCCTGTTGGATGTGACGGGTACATGTCCAGAAAAGACCAGACAGTTTTCAGGACCAGCTTCCAAAATTTCACGAGTTGTAATCGGTCTCGACACGGCATAAGGCTCGGGATGTGACAATTTCTAGTATAGTGCTCTTAGATGTAGGCATTAAGCTACCCCTTTAAGTCGGGAGATGGCATAAGGCTCAACACCTTGTGGTAGAAGACCAAGCATTTATGGAAAGGGGAACCTGCATAAGTAGTCGTACGCTCCACATATTTAATGGATATTTCTCAGAAGCTGGCACCACACTAAGCAGGAGCATTTTTTGTAGACGCCAAACGGTTCAATTCTACGTAACAAGCGAGACTACGTCCTCAAAGAGCTGGTCAGCATTTTCAAGCTTGCATCCTCGACTGTGAACTCGGTGTACATCCCGTTCGGCAAAGAAGACTGCGGACTGCTTCCACGTGGAATCGAGTACTCTACTGTACGTGTTCCGCCCACAATTTAGGGGCTCGGAGAGGACGGCATCAAACATAATTTTTTTGAATTTTCTAATCTATCAAAGTAAAATCAAATAAAAAGATTGTGGTTGCTGTGCCCGCCGCAGCCAAAACCCATGTATTTTTGCGAAAAGTTCAGGTAAACTATTGACTGGATGCGTCTGGAAAAAAGGCTGGCAAAAAGGTACACGCCGTCCCTAAATTTCGTTTCCAAACTTTTGAAACTGCACTGGAAAGCTAGCAGAAACCAGAATTCGGGTGCGGCCTTGCTGCTAAAGGCCGGATCGACTGCATCCTCCCGCGCGGCATTTAGTCGTTTAGCATCACGGGCACATAGTTGCACCCATAATGTTTCGAACAACCTTTCTTAAATCTCTTCGCTATAATACTGAATCTTAGCCGAGTAATCTTGCTTGGCACTACAGTTAACGCGTGCCAATTAAATCGTCTTCTTTGATAACCCTTCTCTTGCCTCAAAAATTGTAAAAATCGGTTCAGATTTCCTCTCCCTTGACTGAAGACCTGCGTTCGACGATGGTTCTCTTCGAAGATGCACTGGGAGGCCTTGACAATGAAAGGTTCGATGAAGCTGCCGTAAGCCAGGACGTGAAGCGCATCTGCCAACATTTCGAGGCTGCTAATGTCTTGGCTGTACGTGTATTTGGCGATAACAGTCTTGCAACCAGTCAGTCCCAGAATGTTATCACCGCCCGAACGGACGAATGCTCTTTGAGC
>JNEY01000417.1:22863-56890 GCA_020875895.1 Aphelenchus avenae
GGGGGGGGGGGGGGTGGGGGTTTCATCGCCTCAAACAGGGCCGAAAAAGTAAGTTTCCGGGTTTGAGATGTAAAATGATCCCGGCGCACATTTCGTTTGCCTACACACCACACCGTACACCGTAAAACCCCAATTACAAGCAACAGAAGCTCCGGTGCTTCTATTCGCGGTTTTACAGTACCACGCAATTCAGTTAGGAAATACACTGCAACTGCTGACAGGTCGTAGTTCAGTGAAAAGTTACACACTTTTTAACGAATTTTAGCCAGTCGATTCGAGGCCGTCTGCGGCTGTTCATGTCCGTCTGGAACTCACCGAACTCACTGTTTAGGCTTATTATAGGCCCTCCATCGTCCCCCTTTCCGGATTTGCCGTGCCCTTCGGTAGATTCTATTTGAGATATCTCCGTCTTCAATGGAGTCATTTATGATGGACTCCTTGCTTTAGATCCTGAAAGGAGCGACGGGGCAGGATTGCCCTGACAAGTCGGAGATAAAAGAGGTCATGGAGCTGCAACAACAGCTACGAGCCTACGCAGAAAGCCATGCGCTCAGCGACACAGACAACACGTCAGTTGCTGAGCTACTTCACAGACCCGTCATGTGTGGAAAGAGAACAAGCGGATGCCCACTAGGAAGCGTTCTTATTCTCGTTTTCCTCTTTTCTTAACCTTTTTCTGCAAAGGCGATCTACGAGAGGGCAGGCTTCCTCAGCAGTGGCGTACCGAGGATCCGATTTTAGGGGGGGGGTCAGTGTCTAGCTGGGGCCAGGATCCTATACGCCGAAAAAATGCCACTTGGTACCCCCTTATCATATTTTTCGCCCCCGTTCCACTAGCAAAATGTCCCCGCTTGACCCGTTAAAAACCATGTAAACGGCAATTCTAACCTCCCGCACTCCCTCCGTCCGCCGTTAGGTTTGGCCGACCCTTAAGACCTACGCGTTACAAGAACGATGCCCTTTCTCCAGTGCTGCCGAAGATGTAGAGCCTGTTGTCTTGTGCAAATCGAGGTAATCTCTAGGTGTCTCCACTTCTTTGTTGCCCATTACACGAATAATTCCGCTGAGGCAATGCGAAAGTTCAAGCAGTCGCTGGACAAATACCTCTTCTTAGCGGTATGTTATCAACCACTCTTTCGACTGACTTGTGGGCGTCGATTTAAGGTAAACCTGCAAGCGTTCTGCTCAAGCTTCTCTCTCAGTTGTGACATCGAATGCAGCCGAAGAGCTGCTGGCGAAGCTGTTGTCTCCCTATCGAACGGCATGGACAGGTTGTTCAACAAGTCTGGTGCAGAGGTGAGCTAGGAAATTGCCACATGGGCTGCACCTCGATTTTATTATCGTGCTTTCTTGAACCCCTCCTCCCAGGATGCCCTATCTCCCAGGAGGATCGCAAGACAATTCCACCTTAAATGAGCCTATAAAAATTGATCCTACCCCGCAATATTCGCTACGAAAAAACGTAAACAAAAAGCTTTAAGTTGCACCAGCCGTCTCGTGCAGAAAACCGCAAGGACTTAGGTAGGTCGTCTCGAGACAAGTTAACGACCACCTAAAAAGGTGTTCCGTCACGGTACACACTAGTCAGAGTGACCCGCCGCCGCTAGGACGCGGCCACGCTGGCAGTGTCGGCATTGACTTTATCGGTTAATACGCAAGTACAATACTTCGAATCGTGCTGTTATAGCTCGACGACTCAATTCTGTGGAGCTGCGACAACTATCTCGCTACCACTGCAGAGGTAAAACAACAGGCTCGCAAGATACAGGTAGAGTACATAAATTTTGGGTTGGCGAAGCGAGCACTGACACAACAACGGGTCACACAAGTGAAACGCCCGCCGCCCCGGTCAATGAGACCGACAGGTCTGATATCGTCGCGCCTACCGTCAGAGGGCCCACGACGTCTAGCCAAGAGCGTAACGTGTGGAAGGACGAGGCGAGAGAAGTGGCTAAGCAGGTGATCAGCGCAGTATCGAAAAGAGTCGGTGCCAATACGTGGGAGAAGCGTTGCAAGGAACTCCATCCGGCGGTGACCAAAGCGCTTGACAGCAATCTCAACAACATCACCGCCAAGTACAATGAGTGCGTGCTCTAGTCAAACCGTGCTCACATTTGTGTCAAGAGAGAACAGTGCATTCAGGTTGGCCAAAAATAACACGACCTTCTTCTCGGTGGCGATGCTCACCTATGACGACAACAGCATGAGCTGCACGAACACCAGCAACAGCAGCGTTTACGGCACTCACGAGCACGTCACTTACCTAGCCCAGCCGGACTTCGAAGACAATTTGAGCCCGTACAAGACTGACCTCGATGAGCACGAGCAGGAAATCCTCGACAAGACCTTGTATGTTGGGCCACCAGCTGCCTTCCGCATTCTATCAGGAAGCGAACAGTCCGCGATACTTGCTTCCAACCCAAGTAGGCAATCTGAATAAAGGCAAAGGCGAAACTAGCTCTCAGGTGAGCAAGCAGCGTTCTGCACTATTTCGATTGAATTGAGCTGCCTGCCAAAAGTTCATCGCGCCAAGGCTGCTTACGAAGAGGGATAATGTGCCCGCGGTTCCGGTTCCAGTCTTGTTATTGGACTTATTATTGTGTCGGTTCCATAATCATTCCTAACTTACCATATTCAGCGCGTCACCCTCGAATAACCTCTGCGAGACCGCCGCCAAGGCGATAAACGACGTGTTCAGACTGAACGTTGTGCAGAATGCGTCGGCATATGCGGTAGTGCGGTGCGGCTACAAGTTCGTCTGGTACGAGCTCGGCTACGAGTACTTCCCCGCGGCGAACTCGACTAGCCCCTACGCGTTGGCGACTCGCCAGAACAACGTCTACAGCGCAAACTGCGGCCAAATCATCCTTTTCCCATAAGAGCGTTGAGCCAGCAAGCCTCCGAATGACGCCAACAGCCCAGTCCCCGCCTATGCACCTCTAACCTTCTTATTGTTGCAGTGATAAACGCATGTTAAGAAAACATGTTGTCTAGGCCGGATGTTGATTAGTCCACCGTACCAACCCGCAAGAGCTTTTTTCTAGAACAGCAATGAGGAAAGGCTCCAAGGAAAAGTTTTAAAGAACATAACATTATTAACTACAGCGCTCTAGTGACGTGCCAAAGTTTCGAAATGACGTTATCTCATCAAGTTCCTTCAAACCTATAGAACCGCAATAGGGGACATCAAAACTTTTCAGGAAATGCGTACAGCATGCCATGCTGTAAGCATGGATGCGTGCAATACGCGTATTAAGCGGTACCGCATGCATGAAGTTTACAAGAATGCCAAAATTTGTGTCATACAAGGTACGACGTACTTGGTGCAATTAGAAGAAAGGCGCCGTGCCAAGTTGTTAACATGTATGCGTACTGAGCGGTACGAAAGCAGAAGCACGCATACTTGCATTGGTCCATACTGTTGCAGTACTTAGGATCAGCAACATACAAATCCGCTGATTCTAATAGCGGTAACAATGGCCTTTTGGCCCGACCACAACACGGGCCACGTCACCCTTGAAAAGGGATAGCAGCCCATCCTCTCCGTCCTTCTTGGGCGGCGGCGGTCCGCCAGCCCGAACGTTACCAAACTTGGCTGGACGCTTACGGCGAATGGACCGACTGTCCCACATCGATGCGTTAGGGACCGTCCAGAAACTCCGTGATCATCACAGGGGGGAGGGGGTTCTGCCCCTGATCACGAACCCATCACGGGGGGGGGAGGGGGAGGGTCAGCCCCTTGATCACGTGATCAGCACTAGGTAAAATGGCCCGCCGCTAGGCGCCGCCCAGAGCAAATTTTGACTATATTTTGCAAAATTATGACCTAAAAATTCGTTGGTATCGCCTGCGGCGGGCCTTTTTAAAAAACTTGTTTTTCAAACACTTTTAACTGATTTTTGCTTAAAAGCGCTAAAAAAGTACTTAAACGTTACTTTGTAATGCGCTTAAAACTCGATTTTAAGTTCGTGATATCACGAGGGGGGAGGGGGGAGGGGGGGGGGGTCAGGGCTCTGATCACGCGGCGATCACAGGGGGAGGGCGGGGGGGGGGGTCAAAAAGTGCCCCGTGATGTCACGGAGTTTCTGGACGGTCCCTTAGCAGACTACGCACCCGTTGTTGAGCACGTAGCTAAGCTGCGGCAACAAATCGTTGCCAAGGTAGCAAAGCTGACCGAAGAGAAAGTTCAGCTAAGCGCATGCGTGCATTGGTACATACCAAGCTCCAGAAACTCCGTGAGCCTCCCGAGGTAGGGGTCACTGTCATGCTCACTTTTGATGAACGGAGTGGGAGGGCAGGGAGAATGGCCAACCAAAGTTCACGACGTGAACTTCACGAGATCACGAACGCCATCTATGATGGGCCGCCGCGAGGCGCGGCCAAGCGAATTTTGACGATATTTGTCAAATTTTCGCCCGTAATTTCGTTGGTGCGCCTGCGGCGTGATATTTTACAATTACAATTTTCGGTTCTTCTTAGTTCTGCTTTCAAGTGTGTTTTATGCTTAGCAAAAAAACAACACTTTTTAGAAGGGGCAATATGGTGATTTTATAGTGTTGAGGCTCGCGCGGTGGTCATGGCCAAGGTTACGACTGATCACGAATGGTAAGGGGGATGTGTCTGGCCAGGCCTTAGCAAAGCAAAACATCCTGACATTTCCACTAGAGGACTAACTATATATTCGTTGCAAATATTGGAACTTGCACCGTTTTTTTGGTTCTTCACAAACGATTCTGTTTGGCAGTATAGCCGTAGTCGACAATTCTAGCCTCGCCTCATGGAATGGTAGTTATTCGAAAAGCGCACGTAGAATGAATTATGGGCATCGATGGACGGAACGGCCGTTACACTCCCCCAAATTCCACCATGTAACGTCGTCTCTCTTTGGTTCCGACATCATTTGTCTGGCTGCGGGAATCCAGATAGACTGCTCCGCGACTTTTTTTGGCCAACCGACCTACCTTGGACCCGAACACAAATGTTCTTAGGACACTCTTGGGAATTTTTTGCCGGCTCTATGCTGCTCTCGTTCGTCCTGGAAAGTGTAGCTACTACGCCACCAGCGGACGATAAAGGTAAGTCCTGTGAAGCACTGAAATATTCTCGCGTGGAATGATGTGGGTACTCCGTGTTAGTGCTGATCGAGACACTCCGGATCGCGGTCTACTTCATCAAGGAAAGCTTCAACGCTAGCAGTTTCCCCGTTGCGTCCGAGTACGCCAACAGCGCCAGCGAAATTAGCCACGTCTACGGCCAACTGTTTCTCCTCTCTGAGGACTATTGGCCGGTTCGTTTAAATACCAACACCTTCTACAAAAAGCGGAATTTTGCAGGATATTACAAATGAAACGCTCAAGGAACGCAGGATCGAGACCATCGAGCAAATGCTGGATCTCATCGACCTTGCAGCAAAGACAACAGACGACCAGCCAAAGCCCTTCGGAGCCCGCGAATGCGGACTGCTGCCGCCGGAACTGCGCAAGTACACCGCACCCAACTACACGGTAAGTACTCAGATATTGCGTCTGTGCGTGCACTGTTCAACCAGCGTGACCACAGTCCAGCTACTATTTGAGACGGCGTTCCAAACCTGACAAAAGTCCCATTTTTAGACGACCCGTTAGACAGCATTCTAATCGTACCATCAACCCTGTGCATCAGGCCTTTTTTCAGGCCTGGGCCCGGCTTGGTCTGGTAGGCTCGGAGGCCCGTCCCATTTTTTTACTAACTTTCTAAAAAAATTTTCCACCAAAGGATCCCCCCTTACCTATCCCATGGCATTTAAGATCGCGCCTCGCCTGAGCGTGTCGCTGAATGAATTCGCCAGTAAATTGCGTGAAATACTTGAGAGAGTGAAGAGCGACGGAAACACTTCCGAAAACGCAAACCGCGTCGGACTCTTGCCAGCTTGCTTGGCCTTCGACATGGACGACGTTCTAAAGGTTCCCACTATTCCATGCCCATCTTAACCCCCTGCTTTAGCCGGCGATATCTCTGGTGGGGCTCGACTGCAGCACCGAGTCGTCGGAAGAGGGATCCGTGGAGAAGGCGTAAGTGTCTAAGCCCTGACTCTTTGCATTTTAAAGTTCAATCAAAAGATCGTTTTAGGATGCAGCAGGATCTCAAGTCCTTTGCAAAAAAGGAAAAGTATCCGACCAAAAACGACGGGTATGTGTAGGCACCTGAGTTACACACTGGCACGCATGCCACAAATAGTTACAAAAGAGGCGTCCATACCAACGGTCTCCGTCCCGGCCAACGGTACAAACACCATCTTGCTCTTTCTTTGCAATGAAATAAGCTATAAGACGTTCATTATTGGCTATTTTGAAAAGGACAATGCTGATGCAAATGACAGTAATTACGCCGTAGCGGTACAAACCCATATGATGCGCATTTTGTGATGCAGGGAGGACTAAGTTTGAGACTTAAGACCCTACCTACAGGTACCCATATCTGACAGGGTAGTTCTGGCCGAGACTAGACAATATCATATTAAGATGCTTGCCGGTCGTTGTGTCGAAATACGTGAAATCGGCGCAAGCTATGTGGCTTATGAAACAATCGGTGAACAAGTACCTTATGGCCAGCGTAAGGAACAACCCGTGTACGAATTTGCTGGTTCTTTACAGGTCCTGCTGCAAGCCGTTTGCACCAACTTCAACGACGACGACAGCAACGCTGTCCGCGCAAAAACGGAGCGGGCTGTGGAGACTTTGTCGGGTGGCATGCTACTCGGTTTCGTTGGGGTGCGTTGTGCCGTATTTATGCTGTATTCTACTCTAATTCCCCCCCCCATTTGTCCCCACTCCGGTGCGTCCCGTCCAGGGTTGGCCGGCTCCGGCACTGGAGCCGCTTCGGAGCCGTACAGGGGCAAGACACGCGTTATATTGTTTCGCTTATTCTTACAGAGAAGAACTGTTTTCCAGATTGCCGAGCGAAGCTCAAACGCGATCAACGGGTGCAAAGCTTTTTGTCTGAAAAAGCGGTACATTAGCTGACATTTACCTTCTATTTTGCCAGAAGCGGGCGGGGAGCAGCATCCAAAAAATGACCTCCATGAAAACTAATGAATTCATTTCTCTGCAACGTTTCGTCCGAAATGGTTTTACCGTTTACCGTCGTTTCCTTTAAATTTTAGCTCGATTACACAATTCGGTGGAGCTGCGAGGACTACCTGACTAGCACCACCGAGGTGAACAGGCCATCATGTACATGCTAGGGACGTGAGCTTCAGGTTACTGAAGCGAGCGCGGACGCTACAAGTCGGACAAGCGCAACATCTATCACACCAGTGGTTGACTCGGTTGCACCGGTGATTGGCAACGACACATCTACTAACGCCACGCCTACCCTCATAGGGGCTACGACGTCTAACCAAGAGCGTGACACGTGGAAGGACGAGGCGGAAGAACTGGCAAAGCAGGTGATCAGCGCAGCCTCCAAAAACATCAGTGCCAATACCTGGGAGAAGCGCTGCAAGGAACTGCACCCCACCGTCACCGCCGCGCTTGACAGCAATCTCAACAACCTCATCGCCAAACACAAGTAGTGCGTGCATCGTCCAAAAGCTGCTCCTTTGCTTCGAGACAGGATCCTCTGTTTGGCTTTTCGGGGAAGAAAACGCGCTTCTTCTCGTTGGCGATGCTCACTTACGACGACAACGGCAAAAGCTGCACGAGTCGCAATAAGAATAGCGTTTATGGCGCTTACGAGCACGTCACATACCTTGCTCAACCACGCTTTGGAGACAAGCTGAGCGCGCACAGGACTGACCTCGAGAAGTATGAGCAGCAAATCCTCGACAAGACCTTGTACGTTTGGGCCGCTAACTAGCGCCTAGCCATAGCATGCCAGGAAGCTCAGTTATTGTTCGGCAGCCGACCCGCCCCGAGTTCTCAGGTCGGCACGCCGGGTCCGGGGGGGGGGGGATCAGGTCGGTAGCCGACCCCGACCTCGACCTGCTCCACATATTTTTGGCCACTTTTCGCCAATTTTTCAACGAAAAGTTGCCCGGCCCAAAATTTTATCGGGTCTGTACATGGCGAACACTAAGCTCAGCGGCCCGCTTTAGCTGCTCCCTCACATAATCAACTAGCTAAAAGTTAAATACAACTAATGAATGTACTATTGAATGAATACCCTAGGGCTAAGGTGTCCGTCGTGGGGCCTGGCATCTGTCTGCGCATGCCCTTTATCTAATTATTATGGGTCAGGCCGATAACCAGACCTAACTTGCTACATTCATTTCAGCTCGTCTCCGTCAAATAACCTCTGCGAGACTGCCGCCAGGGTTCTCAAGGACTTGCTCACACTGAGCATTGAGGAGACGGAGTCGGCCTTCGCGGTTGTACGCTGCGGCTACGAGTTCGTCTGGTATGAGCTCGGCTACAAGTACTTCCCCGCGGCGAACTCTACCAGTCCCTACGTGCTCACTTCCCACCCGATTAGCGACTATATCTCCAACTGCGGTCAAATCATCCTTTTCCCATGAGAGCGTCGAGTCAGCAAGTCTCCGAATGACGTCAACAATCCAGTGAATCCCTCACTATGGGCCTCTGTCATTCCCATGTTCCAACAATAAATGCATGTCAGCCACTAGTACACGAGTTATGTAGGCGCGATGCCGGGTCGCCCACCATACCAAACAGGACATGACGTTTTGTCTCAAGGTGTCCCAAGGCCCCAAGGACGTTTTACTAGAACACTAAAAGACACGTACAATGAACTGAAGGGTAAGGACTGAACTTTACGAATAAACCGAACTGACCGATTCCCTATGATTTCTGCCATACGTCGTGACGCTATCGCGTCGCGTTAATGTACGCATCATACTCGATAAGGATTAATCAGTAATTTAAATAGGTGCTCATATAACTGTGAATAGCGCATAGCTGTATAAAATGCTGTAGCGGTATAGCGAGGTATAACTTGACATAGCCGTAGAACATGCTCATAGCCAAATGCCATAACTGGAACCTTCGCTAGATCATAACGACGCTACGATGTTCCATGCTCGAAAAGCCCTAGATTCAAAAATTGGCACAATTGCTCCTTTATACCCGCTATGAGACGCATGCGAAGGGCGGATTGCTAGAGAATGGAAGCAGGAGACTCCCTGACTCCTAAACGATCCTCCATGCAAAATACGGACGTTGTTCGGAACGTGTTTCGGTGGCGTTCATTTCTGAAGACAACGCTAAAGGTAACGCTGAAGTAAGAAGGCGTAATGTCAGGAAGAGCTTGATGAGATGACTGCTCGATCACCGTCCATCATTTGTTCATCGAGCTGCGCGAGGCGTACTGCCACGCGCCAAAGCTCAAGCTCATCGCCATCTACGAGGACGGCACGGAGAGCTCTGTCAGTGAAGTTAGCGGAACCTCAGGATGCTCTCCGTTCGGCTGCTGTTTTGGAGGTTGTGGACCGTATCCGCCGAGAAAGACGACGCTATCCGATCTCGAAAGGTACAATATGGAATATTAACTTTAAAAACAGCTGTTAACATCCAGTAATTTAAAAAAATTGGATAATATTTGTATAATACAATGGAACTGAAACAGTTAGGATGCATCTAAATTTTCAAATCACTTAATAGCGAGTTTATTTCGGTATCTGAAAATTATGGTTACCGGTAGTATAAAATTTAGCCCGGGCGAATATCGGAAGCCAGTGGCGTAGCTAGGATCTGGTCATGGGGGTGCGCCATGGTAAGGGGGGGGGGCTTACCCTTTTTTCGGCGCCGCCAACGAGGTTTTTAGGCTTTCTTGGTAAAGTTGCCTTGAAAATTTATTTTGCCTTGGTGCCCCCCTTACCTCGCCGGGCCTTCGGCCGGACTCGAGGGGGGGGGGGGGCATCCTGCGCGTCCCTAACTATGCCACTGTCGGAAGCGACGCAACTGTGTCGACGAACGCAAGCCATCCGACCGTACGAACTTGTCGGAGAGCGTTCTCTTCACTTTGGACGATGCGGAAAAGAGCTCCGACAGGGTGTCTCCGCTCCAGGTGGGCTCCACGGAAGAGGACCGTTCGGTACTTCGAGTCAAGTTCTACAACACCCCTACCCCGCTTTGTTTTGTAATTACACTACTAACGTATGCCGTAACGTTGCCACAAGACCACGTGCTGCTGTACTTTACTCGACTCCTTTCTTACATGTCTGGGCTACCATCAAGCAGCAAAACGGCGAACTGGGCATTGTTCAATGCCCCCCCCCCCACCCCAGCAGTAAATGCGCTTAACGAGTCTACCGCCAGGCTGACGGTCTGCCAGCCATGCCTGAAGAAATCATGGACAAGAAAACATAAAAAATGGATGAGCTAGCAGATTCCCGGAGCAGAAGCTTGAGCCCCCTACAATGGATGGGTATACCTACTACATTTCATGGCAAGGTTCGATGGTAAAAAGTGAGCGCTGCGACTGAGACGACCCGTAACTCTTAAGGTCTTATGCTGTTCGCACTCTGACGTACGATCGTGCTATGCTTTCGCAGACGACAAACAATACACATAATTGTACACCACCCAGCAAGTTGTGCTTCACACCGAGGGACGATGGTTCTCCGATAGGCGCATGCGAAATCACTTATGGGCATTGACGCGTGGATATCTTCTAACGTACCAGGCATCCCTATCTAACAAATGTAACACTTGCCTACAGTTGCCGGCTTAAGCTGCTTGCCCGTGGTCGTGTCGAGATACGTGCAGAAATCGGCAGCTGCTATGTGGATGATGAAACAATCGCTGGATAAGTATCTACTGGCCACCGTAAGGAACAGACGTGTTACGATTTTGCTCGTTTTTTTTGTAGATCATGCCACAGGCCTTTTGCGTCTACCACGTCTGGGAGTACCACGACGAGATTCTTCGCGAGAAGATAGTGAAATATGAGAGAACTTTGTCAAGTGGCATGGAACTTGTTGGCGGTGGGGTGCGTTGCATTAAACATGTGTCAGCTAAACGCGCTCCCTTTAAACTTTAAAACTGAACTTTAACTCGAAAGGGTGTTCAGCACACAGCACGCTTTAGACATGCGTGCACGCAGTAATGCCATAATGTACTGGCAAAGCGTGTTATCAGCGCCGTCTCCAAAAGCATCAATCCCAGTACGTGGGAGAAGCGGTGCAACGAACTGCACCCGGCTGTGACCAAAGCGCTTGACAGCAATCTCAAAAACCTCACCACCAAATACGTGGAGTACGTGCATCGTCCAAACCTGCTCCTTTGCGTCGAGATAAGATCCTCGTTTAGCTTTTCTGGGCAGCAAACGCGCTTTTTCTCGTTGGCGATGCTCACTTACTACGACAACGGCAAAAGCTGCACGAGTCGCAATAAGGATAGCGTTTATGGCATTAACAAGCACGTCACATACCTTGCTCAACCACGCTTTGAAGACGAGCTGAGCCCGCACAAGGCTGACCTCGAGAATTACGAGCAGAAAATCCTCGACAAGACCTTGTACGTTTGGGCCGCTAACTAGCGCCTAGCCATAGCATGCCAAGAAGCGCAACGGCCCGCTTTAGCTGCTCCCTCAGAGAAGTAACTAGCTAAACGTTAAATACAACTAACGAATAGAGCTAAGGGGTGCGCAGTGGGGACTAGCATCCGTCTGAACATGCCCCTTACCTGATTATTGTGGGTCGGGCCGTTAACCACGCCTAACGTGTCAAATTCAGCTCGTCCTCATCGAATAACCTCTGCGAGGCCGCCACCAAGGCTCTGGAGGACGTGCTCAGCCTGAGCCTTAATGCGACGACGTCGGCCTTCTCGGTTGTACGTTGCGGCTACGAGTTCGTCTGGTATGAACTAAGCTACAAGTACTTCCCCGCGGCAAATTCCACCAGTCCCTACGTGCTCACTACCCACGCGAACAGCGACTATAGCTCCAACTGCGGTCAAATCATCCTCTTCCCATGAAAGCGTCGAGTCAGCAAGTCTCCGAATGACGCTAACAGCCCAGTCAGTTCGCCTCTGTGCGTCTCTGTCCTTTCCGTGTTGCTCTAATAAACGCATGCTAGCCACTGTACACGTGTCGTGTAGGCGCGATGTTGAGTAGTCCACCAGAGCCAAACAGACGCGCAAGGACATTTTGCTAGAACATCAACGACAAAAAAGGCCCGAACGACAATACCTTAAAGGACGTATCACTACAAACAAAAGCGCTGTAGCGATGTGCCAAAAGCTTTGAAGTGGCGCTATGTAGAGCGGTAGCGCAAGCAGAAGCACGCATGTGTGCGTTCGTGCATACCAAGCCTTACCGCATGCAGAAGCACAGAACTGGTGCAGTTCCAATGGAATAGTAGTCAGATGCGAGGCGGGAACTCTGGGTCCAAGTAAATCAGATAAAATTGAAAAATGGCACACAAAATGTGCACGGATACAACGTGCGTCAAACTTCACCGTCAAGTACTAGAAGTGAGTGCATACACTTAGACTCTGCCAGTTAGCTAGTAAAAGAGGACTTGTGCGTTCAGGTTTTCGAAAAAGTATTCGTTGGCGCAGCACACGTACATGGTGAAGGGGAAGGTTTGCCGAATATTAACAACGATAACGGCACTAGCGGCACTCACGAGCACGTCACCTACCTTGCCCAACCATTCTCCGCCCCGAGGCTAGCCTAGGCCGAGGCTAGCCAGACAAGACATTGTGCATGGGACCGCCGCCTTCACTACCGAGTCACCTCCATGGCGGAGAGCCTCTAGGGCAAAGTTGGACGGTCCCGGTCCAGGATTCCGGGCCGCGGGTCCCGGTCCCGGTTATCGCACCGCGTTACGTAACACTAAGCACTAGGTACAATGGCCGGCACTACGGAATTTTCAGTATATTTGTCAAATTTTCATTTCAAATTCGGGTTGCATAATATGGTGCTATAATAGCTTGAGCAAAGTAAAGTAAAGGCACGTTAACCCGAGAATTTTACGCGAATTTAAAGTGTTCGCGTTACGGGCGCCCACCGTTACGAGGGTAAGGGGGGGGGGGGGGGTAAAAAAAGCCAAATTCGCGTTACGCATTTTCTTGACGTTCGCTTTGGTTATAGTTATTTCGAAACGTTCTTTTGGTTATCACCGCGTTATTTTATGAGCCGTATTTTATCGTGTAGCAGCAACTAGAATTTCCTTGATTAGTTGAGCGAGCACTACCGTATTGGTTCGAATAGAAGCCGGCTCTAAAATGAGCCGGCCTTAATAAAAGCCGATCACCAAAAAAGGGTTATCGAGGAAATGTGTTTAAAAGCTTTAGTTTAATGTATCTCGCACAGTTACAAGTATCCTATTTTAACAATATAAAATTTTTTTTCACGACCAAAACCATGGGCTTTTCACGAAGGCCATCAAAATTTGACCATCGAAAAACAGAAGCCGTCGGCTTCTATTCGAACCAATACGGTAATCGCAAACTATTTGCGCTATAGACGCGTCGTTTCTGCTACGTCAGCATCTGCTTGCCTTGCCGAGCAATTTTGGTATTCGCCAGCGGAGCGTCGAATATTTCAGCCGAATGGACGAGTCCTGGTTGTTTGCTATGCACTCTGTTTATTCGCGCCAACCACGAAAGCATTGCTAAAAAATCAGGGGCGCTTGAACACACGCGCTCGCGCTATATAATCACACAGTTTTCTCCGAGTTCCATATTTCGGTGTTCCCACCCGATCGAGGTAAGCCTTAGTGAAAATTTTCTAACGTAAGTTGTTAACAAGGCGCAAGCTAGTTTTCTGTGATTTGTTCCAAATATTATATAGCGCCATGCATTCATCCAGGACGGAGGGATTCAGTTAGGATAAGAGATGATCCCTAACAGAAGAGTGCAGGTCTGGAAAAGGGTGAACAGGGGAAGTGAGGCCTACTGAGCTAATAACGCGTCGACGCAACCAAAGATGGGCCTTCGTGTAACCAAAATTCCCATCACGTCAGTCATGGATCACAAGTTCGTACCTCCCTCTTAGCCCACTTCCCCTCCTACATGAGGCCATGTGCGCTAGACTCGAATACGAAGTCTCACCCGCTTTTACTGTTGTTCTAAAGGGCTTGACCACAGTTATTTTCCCCCGGTTCTACGAAGAATGGTCTGCCTTCGCTGGGCTCAACAGCTTACCGATTATCCACGTTTTACAACGATGAATGTAGGAATTTCGGATGGGCGTTCCGATACGCGGGATATCCGCGCTCTTCGCTCTGGTTTCCTTGCAATCTTTCGGCTTCTCTGACGGCTACAAAGGAAGTAGGGCGTGATCCGTATGTCGAACAAAATTGCTGCTTCAGACATCAGGTGGCCGACAGTTGACAAGAAAGTTTCGGTGAAGGACATGACGGTGCAGGAATACACTGCCTTCCGAGGACTGGACGCACTGCCCGAATTGGTGAACGGAAGCGATGTCTTTATGACCATTCGTGACATAGCGCAGGAAAGGGGAATGTTCGTCCGTACGTTGCATCAAACTTTGCACACTGCAATCACTGTGTTGCTAATTGCATCCGAACACATGGGGAAAGCTCAGAAGTCGAGCAGATCGACGCTGGTACACAGCCCACGTCTCGAACATCTCCGTTGATACGTACCGTAAAAGCTCTAATATGAGACGTGTTCTAATATAAGAGGGACCCTAATAGAAAACGGTCGCCAAAAATTTCAAAGTTGTCTTGTCCCAGAGACATGTTTAGAATACGTTTTAGGCCGTAACTATTCATTGTAGACGAGAACTTTTTTTCACCAAAATTTCGAAAAATTTCGATAAATCCATAGGGGGAGACCCTTTACGACTTTCACGAAAACCTAGAAAATTTGACCATCGAAAATTAGAAGACGGGCGTCTTATATTAGAGCTTTTACGGTATAAAGGGATTAAATCCTTGGCTTTTAACGCTGGAACACGGCAGATCTTGTTGAGCTCTTTTTTCTGGGGCACGGGTTCATCAGGTCCCGGCTCACGTCACGCGGGTGGGGTCGTCACGGGTGCCGTGAAGCCGGACCGTGATCTGATATTTTTGGCCAAAACCGAAGCAATTTTGGCCCTTTTTGGGCTTAGCCCCAAATTTTCCTTCGCTTTTTCACTCTTTTGTGGTCTAGTATGGGAGCGTCCAGAAATTGTGTAATCATAACAGGGCCCTTTTTGACCCCCCCCCCCCGTTATCAAAATGTAATCAGGGTCTGACCCCCCCCCCCTATAATATATTACACCTTCAAAATAGCGTTAAGCTGTCTGAAACTAGGAACCTTATAACCGTTAGTTTAGAAGCATGTTATTCGACGTTCGGCGGACCAACGGTTTTTTGGCCATTTTGTCAATTTTTGTGGAAAAATTTGGTTCAAAATCGCCCAAAAACGGGCATAAATTCAGTGCCGCAGGTGACACCAGCAAAATTTTTGGTAAAAATGGGCAAATATGGTTGAAATATGTCCAAAACTGAGTTAAAAAAGGCCCGCCACAGGCGATACCAACGAAATTTTAGTGAAAATTTGCGAAATAGAGTCAAAATTTGCTCTGGGCGGCGCCTAGCGGCGGGCCATTTACCTAGTGCTGATAACGTAATCAAGGCCTTGACCCCCTGAAAACAAATGTAATCAAAGGGCTGACCCCCCCCTCCTGTTATGATAACACAATTTCTGGACGCTCACTATGCATCCGCTTTTCGAAACTTTGTGTGGCATATCGGGTTCATTATCGAATTTAGCAATCATATAACTTCTTTCTTTTTTTGACAGAGTAACTTCCTACTCTAAAAAGGTAGCGGCTGGACCGCTCTCCGCGCGGCCGGTGCCCCTATCCGGGATTTGTATCAGCTAGGACAGTGATTACGCGTTGTTCCATTTTTACTTGTCCGACTGCGACTGCAACTGTGATACCGATTTAGTCTACAAGAACTGCACAGAGGATGAACGCGAGGTGGACGAGGGTCTAACTCAAATGTTCGGCAAAGCAGAGACATTACAATGCGCGGAGAACTGCCACAGTTACTATAGCCCATACGGTTTTGGATCTCAAGTCGTATATCGTACCACGCGCAGACGCTCGTTTTCGAACTACTTCACAGACGCAATGCTGGGCGGATTTTTAGCATCGCCATTTAGCCTGGTGGGTTTCGGGTGCTACGTACGATTTTTAACGTCCTTCTTGTTTGTACTCGTTCTAACTCTACCGGCCCAGTCTCGATGATGTCATCTTTGATGGATACCCGATGGTCAGCCGTTCAGTGAAAATGTCCACTTCACCATTTTAAGCGGAAAATATTTTGCTGTCCGCAACGTTCTTTCTGCACGCAACCTTACAAAAGATTTCCGAAATCATTGCACATTTGTCGTGCGTCCTACAGCCTTTTTTTGTTCAAGCGACGAAGGGTCCGTCTTTCCGTTAAATTGCCTCGAATGTTTGTCATGCAAGGCAAAAGCTCAATTAAAAGCACCGGTGATTCTCTTTTTTCGGAAGTCCAAAATCTTCATATTTCTAAAAAGTATGGCACGGGATAGTTTTGAGGTCTCCAAAAAATTTTTTGTTAGTAACGCAAGAGACAACCATAACTACGCAAGATACGTAAAAACGAAGCTTTTTAAACATCTTCCCTCGACTGGGGTTTTTTTGGGGGGAGGGGTGGGTTTAATCGAGGGGTGCTTTTAATTGAGGTTTTACGGCACTTGAATCCATTTTTGGCGGATAATTTTTGGATTCGTACGGTCCACGCGTTTTTAATATGGCTTCCACATTTTTTGTTGTTCCGAAAATTATTATACTGTTCAAAACCTCCTATATTTAGATTTGTCGTCCACAGATGAAAGAACTGAAAGAGATGGTTCGACAAGCGAACGAGAAGCTAAGCAAGGGCCTGAAAACAGACGAGGAATTGAGGAAAAATCAGGAAGAGATGAGAAAGGCTCTTGGCATGCAACATGCGACAGTTGAACAGCTGAAGGAGGAAATGAAAACAATAAGCAGCAAAATGGACGAAATTACCCTAAAACTCGATGGTTTGGAAGTTCGACTAAGCAAAATGGACGCACTAATGGAACGGATGGCTAAGACCACCTACGACTTGTTCGAAACGGAACTACTGAATGAGCTCGACGCATATGAACTCTTGAGCTTAGACAGAGAGTTTTTTCACGTACGTTCGAGCTTCATCGTCACGTCCGTACAGACATCCACTAATACACTTTTTACCAGCTCCGCGTTCGGGACGGAAAGCGGAATGGCGAAAAAGCTGCCGTTTTTCGTGCCGTCGAGCCATTCCGTACTAGTACTTGAAGGGATACGGCCCGTTTTAGAATGGGGATAAGGATGCCGTTCCGCTTTCAGTTCCGTAAAAAGGAATACGACACTGACCGGAGTGCGGTTCGGCACGGTTCGACAAGTCTACGTTTCGGCACTGCCCCCTCCCCTGCGATTTTCAGTACCGCGATAGCCCCCGTACTGTGCTGTGACGAGGAAAGATGCCGTGTCGCATACACTGATAATGGCACTGCGTAAGCGCCCCTTTGCGCGGTGTCGTGACGCCCTCATCAAGTTAAACCAGCACGGAAAGGCTTCGCGGACGGCTTTGGCTGCGCGGCGCCGATGTATGCGTAATTGTCTGCTAGATCCGTTTTTTTTTGTTGTGGGACGGAACGATGAAGCACAAATGCTGACAGACTAATATGAGGAAATAAATTTGGACAAAACAAACACGTTCATCTTAGATTATGTCAAAGCCCAAGAATGGCGCGAGCAATGGCCTTTTCGTTCTAGGGAATCAGACAACTCTTGAGGAAGGCACACTGAGGCCTTGGGCGGGCACATTGCTGGAATTCAGAAGGAGAACGACATAAAAGAGTCTCTTAACCTACTGGGACGGATTACAAAAAACGATGTCTTTCCTCAAACATGCGAGCGTAGAGTAAATTCATCCAAAAAGTTTAACGATTAACGCGTTTCACCTCCATAGGTTCGATCTGATTAAATATATTATTTTAGGATATTCTGGGGCCCCTAATGTCGGCACGTAGTTATGCCAAACTATACAATAAAAATGATTTTGACGACGTGACGACGGCCAAGAAAGAGATGCATATGAGCCTAACTCAGCTGTGCGATAACAAGCTGGACCTAGAGCACATCGTGACAGTAAGTGCTAAAAGCCAGTTTCTTCCTCTAGAAAGTGTCATTAGTCAATGCGGATCGTCTACTTTGGTCCAACGACGAATGACGACAAGCAATGGCAAAGGTAGGAAGTCTCTCAGTTCGGCAGTAGTACAGTCCCTCCCGCTTCCTCTGTCCGCCGCGCATGGCGGAACCTATACTCATAGGTTAGAGTATAGTTACGCCGTCCGCATCCACATAAATTGCGGGTGGTGAATGCTGGGAATGCCATGCTTCGCGGACAGCCAAGGGGAATACACTGCTCTTGGGCCGTCGCCTATGGTCCAAGAGCACACTGAGCAGAGGGCCCTTTTACAACTCCACAAGGGGGGGAGGAAGCAAACCAAACTCTTGCCTACTTAGATCGAGAAAATTACCAGCTCTATTTGCAAAAGCATTTCCCAATGATGTCGAAGCGTTCTGCGAATTCTACAGTGAGATCGTCACCGATATGGTCCTACTGGTAAGATCTGCCACTTTGACTTTACACAGCTTACGTTGCCTAGATGACAGTTTTCGGCGAATGCATGGCAGCAAGCACGGACCCAAAACGGTACGCAATACGCGAAAGAGACAAGGTCTTAGAGGAACTCGTCAGGGTCATGGAGGCCTTCCGACTTACTGCAAACTTTTACACAAACATGTATATGGTAAGGCCATTTTTTTGCATGTCAGTCTAAGTGACCCACAGGACCAAGACGGATCATTACACAAAGATTTTAGTTGAGACCAGTTTAGAGGTTCACGTGCTGGGAATATTTTATTATAGCTTGAAGGCCTGTTTGCAACGCCAAAGATGCGGGTAGTTCGTCAAACGACGTAATTTTGCACGTGTTTGAGAATAGCGCTGAAGACGCGCCCTATAGAGCCTCTGATGGATAGTGTTTTATAAAAATACCCGGCACAGGCAAAACCGGAAAACAATGGCGAATATGGCGAACCACTTTACCTAGTGCTAATATACTCGAATTCCGCCGTTTTTCTTGAATTCTGAACTCACCATTTAATTCTGTTTCTGAAAAAAAGTTGTGGTTTCAAAACTAAAGTCGGAAATTCGATGCATTTCTGCCCGATGCGTGTTCCATTCAAGTGGAGGATTGCCTTAGAATCACGTACCGTGCAAACGGACCATGGATGCTACGTTGCTGGTTACCTATTACAACGCAAAAGAGGTTTCGATTTTGTGCATCGAACTTGATCATCAAGTTTAGAGCGGATGGAAGAAGACATCTACGGGAATGTTGAAACCCAACCCAAAGCTTGAACTCCCAACCATCACAAACCTGTTCGAGAAAATTAAATCCTCGAACGTTGACTTGAAAGGGGAGACGCGACTACGCAAGATTGCGCTACCAATGTACGACATAGTCTTTACCGAAGTTAATAAAATCGTTCTTTGCGAAATTTTAGCAGACGCAGCAACAAACTTTTAGCTTTCGGACGTTCGCTGCGGCAGTTCCTAGAGGACCTGAGCGAAGTAATGTCACACAAGGGTACATCAGCCCGCTTGACACCGATCCAAACAGGGACTACAAGCCGAACTGGGTAGGCGCTTAGTGTCGTGCGCCTCATCGACGGGACTGTTACTTTTGTATAACCGGCTTTTTAGCCTACATTACTGCAACTGCAAGAGTGACCGAAGTTACCGTGCTTACGCTTGCCTCTGTACTTAGTGGAGTTGACACAATCCTCGGTCTGGTTGGGGTCTCTTTGCATTGCAAAATATTTCTGAGCCCCGCCCCCTTTCATAGCTAGCAGCTACAGGGAAGAATAATTGATGCTGTCTACCGGATTATACGCAATAAACGTTTAGGCCTTCAAAGTAACCACCCCTCGCGCTGCTGAAGCCGGTGCCTTCGGCGAACCATGCAAAGTCAGCTCAACGCTAGCGTGTAACGTTGCAGTAGGATTCGCACTTCCTATCGAAGGTGATGACGACGAGGACGAGAAGAAAGCGCAAGAGCTAAAGAAGGAAGCCAAGGACTGCTATAACGATATCGCTGTAAATATTGGGTAAGGGAACGTTCAGAAAATGCGAAACCGGTTATTTTGCCCTTTTTTACCCTCCCCCTACCTTCCGTAACGCCTGCCTAACGGTCGGGTTGACCACCCCCCTCCACCCGCACCCCCGCCTAACAGTTACACTTAGTTTCGCGTACTAACCTGAGAGTAAAGTTTACGGTCCCGCTGTGCATATACAGCTTTATGTACAGTCCCCCAAAAGCCCGCCGCAGCCGACAGCAACGAAAGTTTTATTCGAACTTTTGATAAGTATAGTGAAAAGTCCGTCGGTCGGCGCCTAGCGGCGGACGATTTTATCTCGTACTTAGCGTTACGTAACGTTGGTGATAGCTTGACCCCCTCACTCCCACTGGAACCGTTGTGCACTTTCTGTACGTTCCCTAAGCTAAACTATGTTCATGTAATACCAAAAAAACGCATCCATTCCTACGCCGGTCTCCGGGGACTCTAGAACTCGCTAAGAATGGTAATTTTTGGAGTGATGGTTAGGCGTGCAGGCGGTAGAGCTAAGAGTATGCGGTAGCGCTACAATGCATGCGACATCTTTATGAACGTCGCATGAGTCGCGCTCTAGAACGCATACAAATGAATGTACGCTTAGCACCATGACGCACAGCGAGATGGCTCAGGATGCAGGCACCCTGCCCTAAAATTATACAAATGATAAAACAGCGTCTGTTAAACAATCGTGTCTGCTTGACAAAAATAAACAGTATTTACGCGCTAGCCGTGAGTATAAATATAGGCTTGGACGATACCCCCCGTACCGTACTCCGTACCGTACTGACCCCGCCCCCCCCCCCCGTACCGCATTCCGTACCGTACTGCCCCCCGTACCGTACTCCGTACCGTACCAGTACGGCATAATACGGTACGGTACGGAGTACGGCGCCGTAATACGGTAACAAAAAATTTCATATTCAGCCTTTTCGCATGTAAAGCGGAACATTAGGACAGTAACAGTAACGCCATCGAAATAAGCGTTATAAATAGCGTTTCATAAGACTGCGTACCCGTCATTCTTGACGAAATTTTTCGCATTTCGGTCAAACATCGGTACGGAATACGGTACGGTCGTCCAAGCCTAGTATAATACAAGTCGTTTTGAAGTAAATACTGGACCATGAATTACGCGGAGTCGGACAAGTGGAAATTCGCCGATGACGATGACTTCTACAGCCGCGTACCGGAGTTATTCGCGGAACTCGACAAATCGGAGCTGCTCGGAAAGCACCTTGCGGCTGACTTCCGTTGCGAGAGCGGAGGGATGCCAACTTTCGCTCCGTTTGCAGTGCACTACGGCGTCTCCCGCAGTTATGCAGAGCGGATGCCCTCATACGGCACGCGCTACTTCTACGGTGCTAGCGGTGCAGTAGGGAGCTCCTTCAGCTACGCGCGTTGGACGCCGTCCGAGGGCACTCGATACTTTTATGCTCGTGCTGGAAAGACGTCATCCAAGACTGACCGCGGAACGATTCGTTTCTACTTCCACGCGATCGTGTACTACTAAAGCTTGGGAATGTAATAAATTGTGCAAGGGCCCTTGGATGTTAACCAGTCGTCTACAATGCCGCAGTACATCAAGTGTACATTTTACGGTGCAAGGATAGCTTCGCTTCACAAAAGTTTTTTGACGTAAAATATGGTTTTTTATTTGAACCTCGAAGCTGCGTCATAGCACAAAAAAAGAAGACGGGAACGACGCCAAACGTTGCAACTTTATTGCGGATCTTTACCCCTTCTTCCTCGCGTCAGCGTTTTCCCTGAACCATGGTTTTTCGCGATGAACTGAACTCGGGGTGGAGTTCAGTTCAGTTCACTTAAGTTCGGTGAGCTTAGCAGTTCATCGCAAAATTCGAATGTTGCCGACATAGTAAGGGGGACCCTTTGGTGAAGAAAATTTTTTAGAAAGTGGTCAAAAGGTGCTCTCAAAGGCCTCCATACAGACCCTAAACCAGCTTTTACAGGTGAATATAAATGTAGGAACAAGCTGTTTAGCGCGCCAGTGACGGACTGTCCCTTGGGAATGACAAAATTTGCGCTGAGGATTTTGTCAGGTAAGGGTCCCCCCTTACGAACAGCTCCTGCTCCTCCCCCTGACTCCGAGTTCTCGTGTGCAAGTCCGCTAAATACAAAGTCCACGATCCACACGGCGCCGTCCTCGGTCAGTCAAAAACGTTGATCATGCGTAGGAAGAAGTTCTACGTAAATGTAATAAATACGTCTTGTACGTTTAAATCTGTACCTGCCTATATTTGCAAATGTTTACTGTCAGGACGGACCTGTTTTTATTGCGCAACGTGGCACTATCGGACAGCAACCAGACTGGAATAACAACGGGTTTTTGAGCATTCGCTAGGGGTATGTCCGAGCCGGAGCTCCTGACGCTTGTCGAATTCCATGTCGGACGTCGGGTCGATCGATGCCTCTCACATTTGCTCAAAGACTTAAAATTTGAAAAATACGGAAAACAAAAAAGTACAAGAACGTTGAGTACGTAACAAGCAAACCGCTTCGACTTGATTGTCGCAACCGTCTATAACTTCGATAAGATGCTGCATGGAATGTATGCGAGGATCTCAAGTGTGGCTTTGCCCATTCAAGCGTATTTCATCAATTGTATATCCAGGAATTAGTTTGTCCAATAGTTAACTTCAAACTCCAACCCACTATCTGAGACTTGAGAAAGAGAGTATTGTTGAAATGGGGTTTAGGCACGCGAACTTCCTGATATGAATTTCCCATTCCCAGTGCCCGGAGTAATGGTAATGGTAATAGTGTAATGGTAATGGTCGAAAATCCGCTAGTGGGAAATGGTAATGATAGGTAATGGTAATGGTACCAAAATGGCTCAGTGGGAAATGTAATGGTAATGGTACATGCTGAATTTACCATTACCAAATAAGCACTAGATAAAATGCCCGCGGCAGCGACACCAACGTAAATTTTCCCAATGTGTATCAGATTTTTGCTTAGAATTCAGCCGGTGTAGCCTGCGGCGGGCCTCACAACCTCTTTGTATTCTGATGTCGTTTCTGTTGTGATTCCCGAAGTAAGTGATGTTCACTTATGCTGCCTGATGTTCACCTCTACACGTGTGGATATTTTTGTGGCTCTGTTTTTGCTGCATCAAGCATTGCACTTGCATGACCCGCGAGCCGGATCCAGTGACCCGGACTAGGGATGAAGAGGCACGTGTGAGGAGGCACCAACAGAATTTTAGGAAATAAATAGACAAACATAGTGAAAAATCGCTCTGACGGCGCCTAGCGTCCTACATAGGCGACTAAAATGTTTTTTTCGAAAAAAAACTCATATGCGGTACGCGTGGAATGTGACGGCGCCTTGATAGAAATGTTGCCGAGGCGCTTGTACGATATACATGTATATAGATGGACAGGACCCTATGATGGAGGCCCAACATCCGGGGGGGGGGGGTCCTGGGAAAAGCACCCGGCCGTCGGCCCGCGCGGACCCATGCCCTCTCCTTTCGTTATTATGCATTATGCGTTAGTTTGAGGTGGTTTTAGAGTTTTGAGGCAAATTGTTGTAAATCGCGGTGCTAGGTATTCAGTAGCGTTGGAAGATGTTTTCGTACGTCGATGACGACTTGGCTACTATTCTTCAAAATTATTTGTAGCCCGCTCGTCCCCATTTTCGACCTAGGACCTCGGCCCCCCTGCATGGAACTGCATAGACAGGGGATGTGGCTTGCCAAGAACATTAAGACATACTCAAGCGCGAGCTCCAGGGCTGAAAAGTCGCCCAGAATTTCTTCCAGGTAATGGTAGTGGGAAATGGTGTAATGGTAATGGTCGAAAATCCGCTAGTAGGAAATGGTAATGGTGAAGTAATGGTAATGGTCCGAATTTCGGTAATGGTAATGGAAATGGTAATGGTCAGAAAAAGTGGTAATGGTCGGGCACTGCCCATTCCTAACATCAGTTGTGAACTCGAGCTCCGGCCTTCGGCCACATGTCCGCCACACGCCGCTTTTTAACTGTGCTTGTTGCTTTGAAACGACGCTACCTTGCAAAAAGATTTTAATTCTACGAGCCTGACTTCGCATGGGCAATGATTCTCCTAAAGGGCGCAAAGAATCTCTTATGGGCATTGACGCGGGCAACAGGCCGTCTCCTTTGCCCACATTCCTAGCCTGCTGACGGTTAGTATCGTCGCCTCTTCGTGGGTTCGCGTGCTTTGCCTGGTTGTGAAATCTAGGTATGTGGGCTACTCCGGTGACGGCTTTGAGTGGCGACGTGCTCACGGATAAAATTCTGGATCCGTACGGAGATAACATTTGCTGTGATCAATGAAGTTAGAAGACAAAATACAGAGGCTACCGCATGTGAAAGACCTTACTTTTTCTTCAGGGGCGGCCAGCTTCTTTGCTTGCCAAGCAGATGCCAAGTGCCAAATGCTAGTTGAGTGCCAAGTACTCGCTACTTATCACTTGGCATGGAGCAAAATAAACCCAGATCGGGTCGTCTTTTATCCAGTGTTTTGCACTCGCATTTTCCACTGGGCTCCCCGCGTCCCCTGCTTGAATCACCGAAAGCCCCTAGGCAACCAGTTATTTCATTCCGGATAACAGCTCAATCTAGACACCAAGCATAATGTTCTCGGGACAAGCTCGGACCTTCTTCGCCGGGTCTATGCTGCTATCACTGCTGCTGGGAGTGGAGTATGCAGTAACTCAGCGACCACGTACATATGACCAAGGTAATAGTAGTACAAAATGAGATCCCTTCATTTGGTGCGACTGGGTTTAGTGCTGATCGAGACGCTCAGGGACAAAGTCTACTTCGCCAAGGAGAATTTCGCTAACGCCAGTGACTTCCGTTATGAGTCCAAATACTACAACAATGCCAGCAAGATTGCCACCATCTATGACCAGTTTTTCCTCCTGGACGAGAACTTTAGGCCGGTTAGTTTTGCATCCAGACTCACGTTCGAAAGAGAAATGTTTGCAGCACATTGCAAATGAGACACTCAAGGAACGCAGGATCGAGGCCATCGAGCATATGTTGGACCTCATCGACCTGGCCGCTAGCACAACAGACGACCAGCCGATGCCCTTCGGAGGCCGCGAGTGCGGGCTGCTGCCGCCAGAACTGCGCAAGTACACCGCATCCAACTACACGGTTGATCATCTCACATCCAGCATTTTGAGCTTTATCTAAATGCTTTCAGATCGCGCCTCGCTTGAGCATGTCGCTGAATGCTTTCGGCCGAGAGCTGCGCGCGATACTCGACAGGGTGAAAAACGACGGAAACACGTCTGAAAGCGCAAATCAAGTAGGGTTGATGCGGGTGTGCGACGACTTCAAGATATTCCATATCCTAAAGGTTTGCGCTACCTATTTGTTGCACCACTAGTACACTGCTTCAGCCGGCGAAATCTCTCGTTGGACGCGAATGCCGCAACAAAACCGCTGAGAAGGGATCGGTGGAGGAGGCGTAAGCGTTGACGCTTAGGCTCTGGGCACTTTCACATTCGCTTTCGCAAGCGGTCGTTTTAGAATGCAGCGGGACCTTGAGATCTTTGCGAACAACAGCGGATTTCCGGAGAGCGATGATAACGGGTTTGTGTAGCCATCTGTATGTACCCCAAAACAAGCGGTCAAGCAGTGCTTAGCTGAACGAAGCAGTAGAGGCCCCTTGACATGTTAGTTGGACCATTAGCAGTCGTCAAAAAGAGAAGTCGATGGTTATTAAAGTGTTTTAATTTTTAAACGCAGCAAAATAATTATCAAATGATTTTATTATCGTCACTTCGTTAAGATCATAGACGCGTTTTCCGGATGCTTTGTTTGAGCTTCTTAAAGACCACTTTCTCGCGGACTCTCGCATCCATCAGTGAAATCGCCCCCAGTAGTACCAGTCGTTCGGATATGTTTTTTACTAAATTTGGAAGCCTGCAACGGCCAAATACTAGGTACTAGCGGCTGGGCTGCGCTCCGCGCAGCCGGCGCCGCTACCGGGCATTACTTGTACCGAGCAGATAACTTACCGTATTGGTTCTAATATAAGACGATGTCTTCTATTTTTCGATGGTCAAATTTTTCGAGGTTTTCGTGAAAGTTGTAAAGGGTCCCCCCATGGATTTACCGTAAAAGCTCTAATAGAAGCCGAGTTCTAATAGAAGCCGACCCCTCATATAAGCCGACCCCCAAAAAACCCTGTCGGGGCGACATGTTTAAAAGGTGTATTTAGACGTATCTCGGATAGTTATGAGTGTCCTATTTTAACATACAAAAAAATTTTTTTACAACCAAAACCACAGATACCTATTTGTGGCACTTTTCACTAAGACCCTCAAAATTTGACCATCGACCATTAGAAGCCGATCGGCTTCTATTAGAGCTCTTACGGTAGCAAAATTTGTCGAAAATTTACTGACCAAAAGTTCTCATCTAGAATGAATAGTTATGGCCTAAAACGTGTTTTAAACATGTCTCTGTGATAAGTCAACTTTGAAATTTTTGGCGCTCGTCTTCTATTAGGGCTCGTCTTCTAATAGAGCTCGTCTTATATTAGAACCAATACGGTATGTGTCATGGCGATACGGCATGCACTCAGCGTTTCAAAGTTTGTGCGTCGGAACATTGTTTAAAGTAAGACGCAAAAGCCGAAATTCCATGTTTTACATTGCTTTGCACAGGCTAAGCGCACCATTGTTCGGACAGTCGAATGGTACCAAACTCGAACGGGTAGCCGGGGTTTGTATTTCGACCGACATATACCAGCCCTTTAGTGACCCGCCCCTTTGCCCTGACCCCCGGATACACCCCGTTGAAAAATGAACGTTATTTGAAGAATTTCCATGCTTCAAAACCCCCTATTGGGATACATTTGGCACTTCTTACCCGATTTGAGCCTGCTTCCATAGCGCTCGCTATCGCACGCAAGTAGGACTCCTACCCCTCGCCAGACCCCCGGGGACAATGCCTTCAAAACTGAACGATATTTTCAGAATGCTTGAAAACCCCTCCTCGGTTTGATTTGACAAGAATATCTCTTACTTACCCGCTCGTGCATGTTTGCCATAGCACTCGCTATCACATGGAAGTAGGACTTCTACCTCTAGCCAGACCGCTGCAAGCTGTCCAGAACGGGCTGGTTAGCTACTCCAGCAAGTTCAAGGCAGGCCAGTTCACGAGCTGGCACTCGGTCTCTGCGCGCGAGACGATTCTTCACTCCGCTTCTAATCCTGTAGTCGCTCGCTACGTGGAACCCTCGTTAGTCCTTGCTACGGAGTTCCTCGCTAGTCCTGGCGCACCAAATAAAGCAGGGCTTTATTGCGACGTAGGTTTACCTCAAACTTGGTTATATAAACCTTAGAACAGTCAACGATAAATACACGAAAAACTATTCTAAGAACAGAAGAAAATAGGGAATAAAGGGAATAAACGGCCGACGAGTAGGTGACGAAATAGCGGCCGTAGAGCCCTTCCGGTGGCGTCAGCAGGGGGCTAAACGCCACCTTCCAGGAAGGATCCGCGAGTGCATCGGCAGGGGGCCAAATGCACCGCTTCACCCGTGCAGCGGCGGCGTCGTCGTCGGCCCTTCTCGGGAGGTTCCCTCAGTGCGGCGGCAGGGGGCCAGGCGCACCGAACTCACCTCCCCGGCGAATGACCGCGAGTGCGGGCGGCGGCGGTTTATATGCGGTCGGCTGCGGAGTGGGCGTTCCTCGGGCGCACGTCGGTGAAAGACGCGCGTTGGCAGCCGGCCAGCGGTCGCCGCGTGGTCGATATAGGCGCGACGAATGGTGAAAGAAGGGGCCGCCGACGTGAAGAAATCCACGGAAGATTTGCGTAGCAAATAAAATCGTGAACGTTGTTCACGACACAAGCCCCGTTATGTAAAACGAAGGTTATTTTCAAAATTTACAATCTTTAGAATCCTCTCTAGGATCGGTTTGGCGGAATACGTCGTTCTTACTTGCTACGTGCATGCTTCCATAGCGCTCGCTATCGCATGTAAGCAGGAGTCATGTGTTGAAACTTTCGTCCGTCATAACTTTTTTTCTACATAACCGATTCAGCTCAAACTTCCCAGTTTTACATAACATTAGAAGGCCTATCGAATGATACCAAACTTGACCCAATAGCGTAAACTTTTTTGGGGACGGAAACCAGCCCTTTAGTGTATAAGGATGCCCACAAGATGGGGGTACACCTTGCTTCCAAGTTGCCAGCTTTAGGTGCTTGCCCATGGTTATGGCCAAACACGTGAAATCGTCGGAAGCGGTGGCACTTATGAGACAGTCACTCGACAAGTACCTTATGGCCACCGTAAGGAATATTTAGTTTACGACATTGCTCTTTCTTTGCAGATAATGCTACAGGCCTTTTGCGTTAAGTTCGTCTTCGGCTACGACCGATTGGCAGTCGGCAAAACGGCGGTGACGGTCAAGAGCATGTTGACACGGGGCATGTCATCCGCTTGGGTGCGTTGTACCATATCTCTGCGATCTGTACATAAGTATATGCAAAAACAAGGAAATTGTACAGCCCGGGTCCAAGATATTTGTAACGCGTTATAGGGCTTATAAGCGTTTTGGACATGTTTCGGTGCCCACCACGCCGTTCAAAAATTAAGGTCAGAAATATCGAAGGTCTCGATTCCGGGACTTGTGACAAGCTACGACTTTTTCGATATACATTTTACTTGATAAACAATGTTTTCTCTCAGCATATGATGATTTTATCAGCGCTAAACTGCCTTATTCCATAAGGCCAAAGGTCAAACATTTTAATGCTTACCATCTGTGGACATTTCTTGTGTCGACTTTAGGTAAAACCAAACTCGATTCCATGGACTTGCGATGATTTCCTGACTACCACAACCGAGGTGAGCAGTTCCACCTACCTGTGCATGATAGCGATCTGCGACCGTGCCGCATTGACGGGACGTAAAAAATCCTTAATGACGGCCGTTATAGACGGAAGTTAGGGTTATAAAATGACTGCATTTTACGCTCGGTGAGGTCTGCCGTTCTGTTTTTTACAGATGAGGTGGTGCTATGCCGATCCCTACTGCAGGGTTACTAGGTTTGTCTTAGGCTGCCGAAGCGAGCACGGACACAACCAGTAGCACACGCACCGCACCTGTCAACGGGTCCGGTGCTACCGCCCCTGTCAATGGGACCGGTGCATCCGATACATTTCTTACGAAAACTACCCATACATACGTCAGCACCATCCCACCGATATCGGGCGAACTGCGTGACAAATGGCATGACGTGGCGAACGAAGTGGCAAAAAAGGTGATCGGAGAAGTCTCCGAAAGCGTTCATGCAAACACCTGGGAGAAGCGCAGCAAGGAGCTGCATCCGGCCATAACAGCCGCGCTCGGCGGGAACCTCACTGACAAGTACAAGAAGTGCGTCCACTCACCAAACTCTGCTCTCTTGTTTCATGACGGAACCCGGGGGTTTAGGTTTTCCAATAAGAACATTACCTTCTATTCTGTGGCGATGCTCACCTACAACGACAACGGCAAGAGCTGCAAGAAATCTAACGAGGACAGCGTTTACGGCACTCACGAGCACGTCACCTACCTAGCCCAGCCGGACTTTGGAGATAAGCTGAGGCCGTACAAGACTGACCTTCTCGGGAAGTACGAGCAGAAAATCCTCGACAAAACCTTGTATGTTTGGACGATGTCGCTACCTACCAGCAGCCCGTCTATCCTTTCCCAGCAGCATATTGTCCCGACATTCTTGGTTTTATGATCCATGCAGACCTTATACTTATGGGCTGCTATTACCTTGTCATGTTTCAGCTCGTCTACATCAAATGACCTCTGCGAGACCGCCGCCATGGCGCTCCAAGACGTGCTCGGCCTTAGAGTTAATGAGACGGCGTCCGCCCTCGTGGCCGTGGCTTGCGGCTACAAGTTCGTCTGGTACGAGCTCGGCTACGCCTATTTCCCTGCAGCGAACTCGACCAGTCCCTACACGTTGACGACTCGTCAGAACAGCGACTACAGCTCCAAGTGCGGTCAAATTGTACTCTTCCCATGAGTGCATCAAACATGCAAGTCTCCGAGCGACGCCAACTACCAGTTGACCCCGCACTGTGCGATTCTGTCTTCGCTGTTCTAATAAACGCCTGTTAACCACTTGCTCTTCACTGGTTGTCCAGAGAGGACACATCACGGCCCAACAACAGCAAACAGAACGGTCAAGAATGTACTGCTAGAAAAACAAGACAAAGATCTTAGGATTAAGTGCTCTAAAGAAGCTGGTTTCCAAAAAAGGGAAATTTGACCGCAGTGACCGCACGTTGTCCACGGAAACATGCCTGTCGGGCGGGGTAAATGTGGAACCATGTGGCCGTGAAGCTCGTGGCCGCATGTATTCTGTTAGACTTTGATCCGTTTCAACGATTCGCTTTTCGGAAACCAGGAAATTCGATGCTTTCTGCAGGGTATTAACATGCATAAGAGCAGCTTAGACTTCCGAAGCCTTACCGTCCGTACTCCGTTCCGTAACGTTTACCGTTTTCAACGGAACGGAAAACAGGTAGGGCAGGGGGTCAACACGGGCCTTTTCCGTTCCGTACCAGTACGGAAACTAAACGGCAGCACCCCAAAACGGTGCCGTTCTCCGTACCGTACTGCAGGAAAAATGTCAATTTTAAGCCGAAATCGAGCAAATTTTGTGTTTTTTTACCGAAATATATTCGTCAAGAATGACGAATGGCTGACTGCTGAATGACGAGAAAGTGCTTGTGAATTAAGCATCTAATGTGCTGTATGATGTAAGCGATTACTTCCTGTCAAAAACCCTCATCTAGGCTTCATTTTGGGGATTTTCGGGAATCTTTCTATACCGTTTTACGGGACGTTCCGTCATACGGAACGGCCCCTTCCGTAATGGTACGGAACGGAGTACGATACCGGTCTAGAGCAGCTTATACTTCGGTATTACTTTGTTGGTCTTGAATTGCACACTGGGCACAGTCCGCAAGCATTTTGAAATGCAGACGCTGTTGGGCCACGTCAGCGGCCGCTCGTCCCGTACAGGAATTTTAGGGCCATACAGGGCCTTGCTTCTTGCTTTATGCAATCAAATTATTCGCACCACCAAGAGAGACATTGGTAGGAATGCGAACGTTGAACACGGCTGCTTGAGGTATATAACGATACTTTTTGGGAGAACCACTGCGTTACGGTTGTTTATACGATCGATGTAAGTAGTGGAGAGCTTATTGTGGGCTGCTAAAGTAGCTGTCAAGGTCCACGAAACTTTTCTAGGTGTATTATAAAGACTTCTACAACAGCCGTTGCATACCTCTTAGTTAGGTGCAGAAACCATCCCTATGTTAACGGAAATGTGACTATAGCGCCACGATTTTAAAACTCTCTCGTGGGATGTGTCGTAATCCCTTGCTAAAAGGCCCTATTTACGCACTGAGACGGTTTTTTTACTGAAGAGGTTAAAAAAGCTAGGTAAAATATGGTTACATCAAAGCCTCGTTGAAAGTCTGCATCCTGTGGACTCCTCTATAATCAAGACTGATTATCTACAATAACTAATGCTGAAGTTTAGATGGGATTTCGAAATCGCGCGATATGCGCGCTCTTTGCTTTCGTCGCCTTGCAAGCTTCCGGATTCTCCGACGGATACAAAGGAAGTCCGGCACAAACGTTTTGTCGTTAAATAACCGTTTCTTTAGACGTCAGATGGCCAACGGTTAAGAGAGCAGTTTCAGTAAAAGACATGACGATGAAGGAATACACCGCCTTTCGAGGACTGGACGCACCGCCCGAGTCGCTGAACCGAAGTGACGTCTTTGAGGCCATTAGCGACATAGCAAAGGAAACTGGAATGTTTGTCCGTACGTCTTTAGAAGTTCATGAGTTGCAATCAATCCCGTATCGCGGAACTATTAAGGGAAGCTCAAAAACGTGTCAGGTCCAAGACTGCTCATAAACTATGCATGACTCGATACCCTCGGACTATAGCAGGGCCCTTTGCGGGGGAATAGGCGTAAGCGGGCCCCTTTGGCGAAGAACAATTTTAAAATGTTGGCAAATTGACAAGTCAGCTTAATTTACAACTTGAATACTGACTTTAGGTTGGCATGCGCTGGGAATCCGGACCCATGCTTGTTTAATAACAGCGTTGTTCCTCGTTTTTTTAGACCACTTCCTAGTTCTAGTCAGCTTCCTTGAGGTATAAACCGCCGAGTCCTAGTTCTAGTTTACACTAGAGATCGGGACCCGTACCGTATTACGGGCCGTACCCGTAGCCGTAGCCGTAAAATACGGCTACGGCTACGATACGCGGGGGTCCGGTACGGTTACGGCTACGGTACGGGGGGACCCCCCGTAAAGGGCCGTAATGAAACCCGTAAAATAAGGTAAGGGGGGACCCCAGCTGCCGGCTGACTCCAAAAAAGGCAAAAAGTCTCATTTTTTAATCCAAACCTACTCATTATTGACTGGAAATGCTAGCTACATGCTAGCTATTACTCATAGGAACATAGTTCCTTTGCCTGTTGTTCGGAAAAATCCAAAAATTTGGACTTACAGGCGAATTTCTGAGTGCATTACGGCTACGGCTTACGGGCCGTAAAATGCAGGGGGGGGGGGGTCCAGTACGGGTACGGCTACGGTACGGGGGGTCCGCCCCGATCTCTAGTTTACACTGCCATAGTTCCCACGGAGCTACCTACTATGAGGCCAGGTCCCAGAGGCAAAAAATCACGTAAGACAGGAAGTTCATGCGCTTTCATACGAGAATGGGTTATGCCAGGCAAAGGAACATACGAGGCAGTAGAAGTGATTCGAGGGCAGAGTTCGAAATGGGCCCGACTTCACCAGGCCCGGCCCGGGCATACGTACTTTGAGCCCGGCCCGACTCGGGCCCGGGCCAGGCCCAGGCCCTAAAGCAACTATCCTTTTTTAAATTAGGGAAAAATTGTCTTGTTCTCTCCTTTGGTACGTTTTCTAGATGCCGAGTCCTGGCCTTTTATGTTACTTGATCATAAATCAAAGGATGCAATGGGGTTAAGAGGCAAAATTTGAGCATTAAAATGGCCTGAATTTAGCCTAGACTAGGTCTGAGGGTCTGGCGGTTGCTTCGGCTTTGCGGCTTTCGGTTTCAACGATACCGGCGCGAAAGACTTGTACTTACACTAGGGGGGGGGGCAAAGAAGAAGTTCTCGCAGCGAGAACTAAGCAGAACAGGGGTATCAGTTCCCAGTTCCTGTTAGTTCACTCAGTTCTTAGTGGTAAGGCGATTTTCTGAAGCCCTACGATTTAGTCTACAAGAACTGCACGGAGGAGGAACGCGAACTGGACGAAACTCTCGCAAGAATGTACGGCAAAGAGGAGACATCTCCGTGTGCGGAGAACTGCTACAGTTACTACAACAGATATGCTTTTGGACTCAAAGTCGTATACCGAACTATGCGAAGAAGTTCATTTGCGGCGTACTTCATAGAAGCAATGACCACTACTTCAGACTTTGGGGAATTCCTGGGATCGCCATTCAGTTTGGTACGCTTTTGGTCCTATGGCAGCTTTTACTTTTTTGTAACCCTAGTCCGGATTTGTAAAAGTACCCAGGTAGTTTTTTACGACGTGTTTCTAATTTTTGCACGCTCCGAGTTTTACTATCTAGGTCTCGTTAAGGTATGTCGCTCACAGATGGAAGAACTTAAAGGAACTCTTCGGTTGGCTAACGCCAAGGTCAGGGAATGCCTGAAGAATGATGAGGAGCTCCAAGAAAACCAGGAAGAAATGAGAAAGGCTCTTGACATGCAAGACGCGACACTAGACCGACTGAAGGCCGAACTGAAGACAGTAAAAACCCGCATGGACGAAATGAGCCAGCAGCTCGATGGCTTGGAAGATCACCTAAGCAAAATGGCGCTGCAAATGAAGAAAC
>JNEY01000418.1:22042-38710 GCA_020875895.1 Aphelenchus avenae
AACGACTACGGCTTGGAGAGCGGATTAACCTCACTATGAACTCGCTGCCGCGGTTCCGCGAACAAGTTCGCTGCGATTCCATCCTCGGTGGAGATCCGAGTGCAGCGAGATCTGCTCGGAAATGGAGGTTCGACTCGGAGAGCTTCTGGTACCAACATATCCACCGAGACCCTACGAAGACGTGCGAGTCCGTTCGAGAAACGTTCGCCTTTAATGGTACGGACCTTTTTGGACAATCGCCACTAGTAAGAAGCCTGATGTTCGAGTAGTTGTACTCATCCAGTTACACAGGTGTCAACAGTAAGGTCACTGCCTGGAGGTTTCCAAACGTGTTGAGGAATGAAGCCCATTTTCATTAGCATCAGTCTCCTCGTTTCGAATTCAGGGCTAGGACTTACCTTTCCAAATGACTAATAGGTCCGCTATGTGACCAAAGTCTTGTATCGAAGCCTTTCGCTGAACGATGCGAACAATGCCGCTAGTAATACGCCTAAACGAGTAAGTCTCAACCTCGGATCTGATCATTGCTATGTGTTTAATAAAATCCCGGACCGGACCTACCCCTACCATTACACACTTTTTGCACGGTTCAAATTTTGGCGAATTTCTGGCAAAATACGTAATTTTTGGGTATGGTCGGGTCAGAGATCACATCACGGACGACTAAGTTTACTAGGATATGCTTGCATAACCTCTTTTCTAAATGTTCTCACACTTCAGCGGTTTTGCTTCTTGCAGATCGAGCGCTTTCCGACGAAGAAGCTCAGTTTCCCTTGGCGTATGGAATGCTAGTCTACAAGAATGCGGTGCAAGTCTACTTCATGTTGAGCGCCGTGTACCACCCGCAGAACGCATACTGCGTCGCGGTCGACGGCAACACGACGTCCGAGTTCAAACGTCGCATAGGACTACTCGCCGAATGCTTTCCGAACGTCTATGTGGTGGTAAGTTCCAGTGCGCGCGGCGTAGCGCTAATCTAATAAGCCGACAAATGCATTTTGATTTTAGCTAAACGAAAATTTGTGTTAGACTTGCGTGAAAGGTGACGTTCCACAAGGAAAAAGGAAATCTTGACACGCTATAAAACGTCGAACGATTTGTCTTTCGCAAGAGCACACGACGGTATACCTACACGGTAAAAATGGGCTCGCTTTACTTAACTTCGCTGGCAATATGGATGGGCATTGGTAGCGCTAAGTATTTTTCTCTCACAGGTTATGAAAGATTTACAATGGCATAACTCCGTAAACTATCACTAAACTGCTTGCCTTTCACGTTTCCTCATGGTGACGAATGCATTTTAGGGCGTCGGCGACGTTTCATGGGGCGGCTACGAAGTGGTTCAAGGCGTACTCAGCTGCGTCAAGCTTCTCTCCGACTTGAGGCACCCGTGGAAATACTATCAAGTACGTGGTGTTTTCTTAGATCACATATGAAGTAGAGCTTCAGCCATTTAGTACTTGAGCGGCTTCGACTTGCCGTTGAAGACCAATCTCGAAGTGGTGCGTATCTTGAAGCAGCTCAACGGGACCGCAAATGTGGAAGTGTCTCTAGCGGAACGGAAGCACTTGCCAAGGGTAAGCGCTAAGCATGTGCCCAGAAACTAAGCGGTACAGAAAGTCTGTACCGCCTCCTACCCGTGTCCAGTTAACGTTGGCTGTACCGAACTCATGATTTTGACATAACTACATGCGAAGTACCTAATCGCGTGACATAAGGTGTACGGGAAAAGCAGTCCGTAGACACGGACGCAGTGGCGTAATTTGGGTTCAGCCAAGGGGGGCGCGCATGGTAAGGGGGGACCCTTACCTTTTTTTCAGCGCCGGCCGAAGGCCGGCGCCGAAAAAAATACTTAAGGGTCCCCCATTACCCCCCCCCCCCTCTGGAGGGGTCTTAGACACGCCGTTGCATGTAAGCATAACTTGGATGGGCCATAACTGTTTCATACATTTCCGATCAAGCTTAAACGTTAGGGTTTTGCTATGCTTTCTACGGGGTATCGAAAGATACCAATCATGAACGCTTAGTGCGAACTTATGGGCGGCAAACACCTGCTGTTTAGTGACAGTGATGGGCCCCGGCGTCGGTCTCACGGAAAACCAAGACTTGTAAATTACATCTTCAGGTGCCACCGAGCGAAAATTTTTTTCGCTATATGGCTATTTTTCCTAAATTCTTCTGGCGTCGCCTGCGGCGGGCCTTATCTGTATGCCTTACATAATGAATTTGCCCCCTTCTGAACTCAAATCAATGCTGACTTACCAGCAGCCCTCCTAGCGCAAAGATACGATAGAATGGAGCCTTAAGGCGTAAGAATAGCACAGCAGTGACGACACTGTAGACTGCTAGCGAAGGCAACGCGTACGCAAGGATAATAACATATTCAAGGTTTCTTTGCAGCGAAACGCACTTGTTGTAGCCGAATGATTCAGTGAGGTTCATTAAAGTTCTTTCTAAATCACGTGTTCCTTCCGGTTTAAACGCAGATGCCGGTTCTTCCTAAATCACTAGAAACCATGGAAAAAGACGCGATGACTTTTTTCATGACAAAATACTGCCATAAAATAAGCCTGGAAACAAGCAAAAAAAATTTAATTGCGCCGCTAAGGACGTCTTTTCGTCCGATGCGAAAAAGGTTTAATGTGACTGAAGAGCGAAAGTATATTATTAAAAAGGGAAGCAACCCACGGACTACGAAAAACTACTGCAGTGGTCGTAGGCAGAGAAGGCCATAAACCAAAATCGCTATTAGGTCACCCCCGCGCCCACAAGGAAGGCGCTCGTTATACAAAAAGGAACCTATATTTGTCCGCCCAGCTTTATTTCAAGTGCACGCGCCGTAGGAGTAACGGGCGTCCTTCATGCTGTCCGAAAACCACCTGTACTTTTTTCTCGGTACCCAGACCACTTCCGCATCGGGGTAACGCTGCCATAATGGCTAACGAGAACGCATGGAACCGCAGTCTGAGACAGATAAAACTATAAGCGCGACTCTAAGCGTTCGTTCTGCATTCCAGCTGGCGCTTTGACTTTACGCTGCTTCATGCCTGACACTGACTGACTCAGGATGACCTGCATTCCGCGCGATCTGCGTCCGGTCGGACACAGAAAAATGAGTTTGAATTATCACTATTCTTAGGTCCGCTTCCGCAGTCTGCCTACCTACCCAGCCTCGACGAGTCTTAGGTAAGTAAAAAAAAACGCCTATCGTTAAAGATTTTAGTTGGCTTTGTGCCTTGTGGAGAAGAGTCACCCCGACAGGCGTTTTCGCCAGGGAAACTAGGCTAACGGAATGGTATGCCTCCTTCTTCTTGCATCAAATGTTTGTACGAGACATTTAATGTCTGACAAATGGTAGGCAGGCACTGGACACGATCCACGGGATCGAATGCATGCGATATCAGCAGGTCTCTCTAACATTGCAAGTAGGTAAGCCGGATAATTATAAAAACTTCGTCGACGGATCATACACACTGTTGGTTGCCGGTGTTTTGCAGGGAAGTATGCTCATTTTGCTCGCGTCGCCGTCGGTCACAGTGAAGTCCGAGTTGACATAGACCATGTCGTTCGTCCCACCGAGCGGTCGCCCGGGAGTCCACGGTAGGTCGGACGCCGATGAGCCGTCGTACCTCAAACAAAGAATGCTTTTGATTGAGGCACCAAAATGATTGCTTGATTCGTACTGTACGGAACGGAGCAGGCCCCAGGCTTGACCCCCCCCCCCTGCCATGCCGTTTCCGTGTCGTGAAAAAAACGGTAAGAGGACCGGAACGGAGAACGGTACGGTACGGCAGCTCAGGTCTAAGGTGTTCCACCTTGCGTGCATTCTGGATCTGCATAGGTCGCATCTTTCAAAACGCTTTCTCATGCTTCCTAGCGGCACCACATGTGCCGTAGCGCTTCCGCATGCATCACGGTGTAGCTGACACATCGTAGCGCCTTTCTGTATCGTCCCTTGTCTTAAAGAGAGATATCGCGCGGCTCGTAAATCCGACCAGCCAAACTGCTCAACTTCTGTGATCTTAGGAACAAATGATAAAGACGGGCGAACTAGGATTCACAAATCCAGTCGAGCATTCGGTCCGCAATTCTAACTCACCAAACATAGGTTGTCCCTGACTGGAGGTACGCGCCCAGGTAGACAGCCTGGTCCGGCCACCAGTAGTACATGTAGCCGTACTCGCGGGCCTCGGTGATCTTAACCGGTTTTGAGCCGCTACCGAACGTTTGCGCGCAGTAATTGTTCTTGATGAGAGGCACATTGGCTTGCCCAGACGTGAGGGTTATGGCGCCGTAGCAGTACCAAGTGCCGCCGACGATCATCTGAACACAGAAATAAAATACTCAAAAACTAAATTAAGAAAACGCAGCTGCACTTCGAAAGTAACTTTTATTTTTTATTACTTCATTCTAAATTTTTTTAAATTACTAAATTCGAATAAAAAATAAATCTCATTATTTCCAATCAAATTTTAAAAAAATGTTTTTTCCTTACAAACCTTTGAGTGTTCTTCGTTCGCACACTTGTAGTTGATCGACGCCTTCACCTGGTCCAGGCTAAGCATGTACCAAGTGTCATTCCGCAACCGACCAGCGTTGTACTTTCCAAAATCGTAAGAGTAGTCGTTGACGATGCAAAGCCCGCTGGCGGCGTCGTAAGTGGACTAAACACAGCAAATGTGTTTGTTACACCCTAACTTATATTCTAACTTTCATAGCTTTTTATTCATTTGCCACAGATAAACACCTCCTCTCATTATAGAACGAAAAAAAGACTGAATTGGGAAAGACTGAAAAATGTTTGTATACCTTCATTGGTGACCCTGACCCATAAACATGCTTGCTTAGTGCCTTGACCGTTGGACCATTCTCAGTTATTTTCCCCCGTGTTTTGCACTTGGGCTTTTATCTCCTTGTCAAAGTGTGCACTGCGAAAGAGGGCAAGCCCAACGTCGGAAGCTGTACTCTGACTTCTGCTCTACTGACCCCAACAATCTGGTAGCCATGGCAAAGAGACAGAATTCGCGAAAAGCATGACTTCCGGAGTGGTGTCCGTTGTCTTTCATCATCCAGCCTTTCGTCGAACTCATACAAATGAACTCTCAACCCAGATCTTCAGCCGACATGCAGATATTATGCGGAAAATACCCATGCTGAGTAAGCCAGGAAGAAAAGCCGCGTAGACTAGACTAGAGATCGACAGCCGTACCGTATTACGGCACGTACCCGTACACGTACCCGTAAAATACGGGTACGGTGTACGGTACGGGCGGGGGTCCAGTACGATACGGTGTACGGTACGGAGGGAGGGGGGTCCCAAAATAGGGGCCGTACCCGTACCCTGTTTTTTTGATAAGGGGGACCCTTTGGTGACAAAAATCTGAAGAAAATTTGAGATTTTTTTTAAGAAAAAAGGCAGAAATATCAATTTTAAAGGAAAAAGGCCCATTTTCGATTACGGATACGAGCCATATGCTACCTGTTGATCTCAAGAATGTCGTATTTGTTCTTTTTGTTGAATGATAGCGTATTTGGGGCGAATTTTTGGGTTCAGTACGGGTACGGGTACGGCCCATATTTTCAATACGGTACGGCTGTACGGTACGTGGGGGTCCTGTACAATACGGTGTACGGTACGGGGGGGGGGTCCAGTACGGTACGGTGTGTGTACGGTACGGGTGGTCAATGTCGATCTCTAGACTAGACGCCCGGTTTCGAGATAAGAATAAGGTGGTTTTCACCAGAAAATCGGAATGACTTCTGGAATGCGTGGAACGTGCGACACACTGTCCTTTTAATGTACGATTTACGATTTAACGAAGGTGGTGCCGTATCTCCACCACCGTGCTACATACGAAAGATCGGCAGCCAGTAACGTACTGGTAGGTTATAGAGGTCAGAACGATACGGAGCATGTAACTACGTACCGTCGTTACCCTTTGAAATACGGTATGGCGCAGGGAATTCAGCAAGGGAAGCACTACATTTTGGCATGAAGCTTTGGCAATAGTACACGTTGGTATCAAATCCCAAAATAATAAATTTCTCGTGAGCCAATTCTCATGCCAGTAGTATCGTGTCAAAAAGGATGATGTTGAATTTTGCATGTTGGTCACGCAGCTTCTGTACCAAAGCAATACTCTCATTACGTCTTTGCACCAGTTTCAACTAAGGGCATTTCAATGTGCGCTTGCTGGTAGAAACGTGGCAGGCAGTCGGTCCTAGTTCTGGCTAGGCTTCCTTATGTACTAAACCTGCCATAAACGGCAAAGATTCATCCTACAGAACATTACCGAGGGGCGAGGCCCATTGCATAGGCCGGATTCCGCCACATGTTTGGAAAGCACTAGTCGTCATTTTGCCGCCCTAGCACCTGGATCCTTCCCGGTAATGATGCACATCTCGGATCGCTTTGCTTACCATTACGCACTGCTCGTCGCCAAAGGAGAGTCTCGCTGTCAGATATTCGCCGTCTTGTCTCGTCAAACAGTCCGACTCCGACAGGTTCTTCGTCACGTTGTCGATACGAAGATAGAACGACGGCTGCTGACCTGTTTTCCGCAAATAATAGCTGTAGATCGAGGTGCTGTACTTGCAAGCGCCCGTGCCGGAATCGAAGGATATCGCTAAGGCAGTAGGGGCGGCAGCAGCGACCAAGTCGACGCATTCTTGTGCGCTAGTGGCTGCAGAGCCGACATCCGTGGCACTGTGCATGGTGATGGATAAGTCGAGGGTATCTGGAAGTCGAGGATGAAAATAGCAGCTGCTTAAAGGGCTCGGAAATTTCACTGTTGTGAGACCCAACAGGTAGGAAGAAGCCGCTAGCAGGTTCGTCCTCGGGACGGAAACTCGGGATTGGATCCGGGTGTCGGTTTCGAAGCAGCCTCGCTCAGGCTTGTTTTTAAACGTATATTATTCACATTTTCAAAAAAAAATTCGAGATACTTTTGGACTAAGCCGTCCCGTCGCAATGCCGACTTACTCAGTCATAGTCTCGACCCCAGATGCAACACAGGACTGGTTGGCCTACATGACTAGTTGTCTTCGCAGTACCTGACCAGTTCATGGCTATGAAAAGAGCCCTGCTGATAAGAAAGCGGCACGAAAGGGTTGCACGGAAGAGAGCAACCTGGCTTCGCGAATTTCACGATTTTCCGTGTAGTGCCGTTGTGTTTTTGACGTTTCTAGTGCAACAGATCCAAGGTTTTCTCGGAACGACTCAGACAACCGCCCGCTGCAAGGGGCCAGTATGGAATGGGAAACTGTATCAGTCCAGTGCTGAAACCTAGGTAGTCTTCGGACAGACGATACCTGGCAGTAAGGCGAATTGTGTCGAAAGCACCTCGGAAGGCATTAGCACCATTAGAGCCAATTCGGTTACGACTATGTAGGACAACGTCTTGAGGTCGAGTAACCGACCGTCTCCCACACACATTCCTGGTTTGACTTATGTCCTCATTGGCGGCTCCTCATCGACTATGGACCAAATAATATATCGAGAAGCGTTCGCATATTTTAAAATCCCCAAAAAATGCAGGACCATAGAGTTCGTCGGCGAACGCCCTTCGGGGCATGCGGAAGCGCCGACTCCGTATCCAGGGAGTGGAGGCAGTGGAAACATGCGGCGCTGGGCCAGGAACTGTGACTGAAATTCAAATGCGCGCACGTAGGCAGACAAACAAATGACGAAAGAACGCCCGGAGCATTGACCGTGAAGTCGACGGAAGGCGAAACACAGATCAGGCACAGTGTAGCGGAAGATGAATCATGTGGTACTTTCCGTAAATTGCTCTAGAGCATGTTCAACTTAGCGCTTCGATGCCGTGTGCCTTCAGCAAGGAGCTTTGGTGCCATAGCTAGCGGGCGAAGCCAACCGGACACCAGGTGGGAGGGGATAGCGGGGAGGGTTAAAGTTTGAAATTCATAAACTACGGCAGTCTGCATCATGACGGGTTTGATCTCGTGGCCCGGTAAAAAAAAACAAGGGAACAAACTTTCGTACAGCTAGAATTATCGAGCTGTTTGGGCAGAAAATCGACGCTTTTGGCCCTGGCGAGGGCGACTGCAATGTATCGTGTAGAAAAATGCGGTATTTTTGTGTTCCGTCCTCGTGGGAAGACAGTGTCCTCACCACCACCTGCTATGTGGTACTCTCTACGAAAGTCAGTCGCGAGACAGCAAATATTTAAGCACGGATGATAAAGGGCTTTCCAGCTTTAGTCTGGAAAAAACATCTTACAGAGGAATCGCTTTTTTGCGGTGACTTACCTAAAATACGGATGATTTACCCGTGAAAAACGCTCCCTGAATTCTGACAAATCTTGCAAAATTTCCTAGGATATTCCCTAATTCCCGACAATCCTTGAATTAATTTTTGCCTTCTAGGGCGCCCGGTATCGTGTAGTATGCGTAACTCTATTTTTTCATGCCGAGTTGATGACGGTCGACTCGACCGTGCCGAGCTGATGACCTTAAAAATTCCACTTCCTGTGTGCAGGTAAAGTAGACGAACTTAAGACTCGTATGCTTAGCGGGAAAGCCGAAGGAAACTACTTTTCTTGCGACAATTCTTGCTCCGCTACAATGCTGGCAAGGATAGAAGGACTGTCGCCAACAAAGTAACCAATTCCCATCAACCGGCTACACGTGGCTGGGCACGGTTCCACAGAACTCGCTCATGTCTCGCGTAGCCTTGGAGCCGACGCAGACCTACTTCTCTGTACAATTTCGGGTTCTTGAGTGCTAAGACAATTTTCGCAATGTCACTTTAGTCCTCTATCGGCTCGTGCCGACCCGGGTTCTCTACTCTTTCGGTGGCGCTTAGCTCTTTCGTTGCTCATGGACGTATGTCAGGTCGCGAAAAGCTTCGCCGATAACTGGCTCCACCGCTACGTGCTGGTTGCCGAAGTCCTTATCTGCGTCGCCACGCTAGGTTTGATCGTACTGGCTATTGCTCTGAAAGTCCACCGACGCGTAGCGGTTCACGTCAACACAAAGGTACTGGATTATGCAAGGTCCTTTTTTGAAATGTTCGCCGCCTGGCAGCGCTTTTAAAATGGACTGTTTAATTGGAATGCTCTATAAATAACATCATATTGCGGGCTCTAAATGCAACATGATCGTAAAAAAACGTTGCTGCTTTGCGGCATTGACTGACGGCATTTTGACGGATTTTACCAACCATGGAAGATTTTTTTTAAATTTTGAACCGAAAAAATCTAGTTGTGCTTTGGCTTTCCTTCACGGCTTCGGCACGATTAGGATGTTTCTTAGGTGCTTAGGCTTAGGCTCCCCAAGGAGAGGAGATGTCACGCCACGCAGTCAGTGCATAAGTGAAACGTCATTGTGATGTTCTTTTTGTCTGAACCGCAAAAAAAACAAGACAGAACGCGTGTTTATGCGCGTGAATTCAGATAATCCATACGTCTATTATCGCCATTTGCGCCGTGTACACTTTCACGTTAGGAGTGGGCAACGTTCGATTCCTGGTGGGTTTCTAGCACATTGCAATCATTGCAATCAGTCATTACCTCTACTTTGAAGATTGCGTACTGGACGTACAAAGACCCTTGCGACTTGCCCATCACCGTCGGGTTCGGCCTAGCCGTCTCGCTCCCCTGGGCAGTATACATTGTCGGATGTCCACTGTTTCACGTAGCCGCCACGCTTGAACGATTGAGGGCGACTCTCCGAGCGGATTCTTACGAGAAAGTCACTTGCACGTACGGCATTCTTGCGTCCGGGACCATCGTAAGTAACGAGGAGACGAATTTGAGAGACACATTAATGTCAAATTTCTGCGAAAAACTCCGTTGGTTTTGCTTTGCGACAAGCCTGTTTTTATGCGCTTATGCAACAACTTTCCAAAAAAAGACTAAAACATCGGAGAAGCGGACTAAAGTCTCCACGTCGAGACGCAGCCTTGGGGAAGCATTGGCGTAGCGAGCATTCTCAACCTATGTGCCATAGGTAGGGGATCGGGCGGAGGATGCACTAAATAGTCGGAAAATGAGCGAGGGAAGGCGCACCGGATAAACATTATGTGACGAAGCCAAAGCGTCTCCAAGGACATTTTCGCCTCTGTATAAAGAGCCGTAACGGAACATCCTGCCTTTTGAAGCTAGAATGAAAACTACCATTTTTGACTAAAAATACGCTACTATCGGTGTCGATTCAGTGTGGGGGTACGGAGGGGTTCACCGTCCAGTACAATACAGCTGCAGTTATTATCATCATATTTAGCACCGTATTAAGTACCGTGACGGTACTGTACGGGAAGGGTTAGCACGGTACGGCTACCGATTGCCAATCCTTACGAGAAAACGTACCGTATAGCTGCTTCGTACCGTCTTTTGTACGTACATAGGGTACTGTAGGTTACGGCTCAACAGGGGTCTCAACTCCAAAACCGGGATTCAGGGCCCGGCGTGTCAAATTCAGGGGTTTTTCAGGGGCCAGGAATGAAATTCAGGGGGTAAATCAGGGTTTTTTTTCTGCTTTGTTTTCCAGGCATTTCGAGTTTTTACTGGCGCTCCAAAAAGCACCTTTCTAATGCCTCTTTGAGCTTTCCGCCAGGAAAGCTTCGCCCGAAAAATTCCGTCGTTGCAGGCGGAATTTTTACAAATGAAACGTGATTTCCGTAGGAAATTGCGTTTTAGCCCGCCGCAGGCGAAGCCATCGACTTATTTCAGTGGAACAATGGGCTTCCTACACGAAAAATTCAGTACTACTGCAAAAATATGACCCTATACCCCCTGGATTTGCTCACGAAAACCAGGGGCAAAAAGCCAAATCCGGGGGGGGGGGGTTTGAGACCCCTGCGGCTCAAGAGATGGAGCACGTACAAGTAGACGAACAGACCAACGATGTCGACGGAGGATAACGGTAGAGAAACGGTGCGCAGTATGTTACCCTTAACGTTTAGTTCCTCGTGTCCGCTTTCTACATGGTCTACCTCGTAAACGTCATCCTAGTCGACCTGGACATGGATACCAAAATAGCCTTCTACTATGTCAGTACCGACCGGATTCGCGTCATTACCGGCCTTGTTAATAACACCGTTGTGGTGCTCGACCTCCTGACATGTATCGCCGACATCGCACTAATATTCGTGAACAGCGCGAAGTTGAAGAGGTAGGCCGACCAGCCTTAAGCACCATCGTGCCAGTTACGGCTACAGCGTGGCCGGGCCCTCCGGGTTTAAGCACGGACCGCTCAGCGCTAGTCTTCCTATATCATCCGTTTCAAGGACGTATTTTGCGTAAATTCGAAGTAGCGAAAAGCGCCGTACGTGTCATGCCATGTCAATGAGCTCTCCTATTGTATTGTATTGGTTTTATGCAAAAACTCTAAAAACGATGGTTTGTTTAACATTCGACTCGGTCTCTTCAAACTGATCCAAGGGTGAAGCTAGACGTGGGAGCGACTAAAGCATTTTTTTGTGCCAAATCGGGATTATGAAATGGAAAGTCGGGCTAAAAGATGGCGGCCAGAAACTTAAGAGTAATCCAGCGAAATTCTACAAAGGTTTAAATTTAATAAACAAACATAATGATAATTTTATAGCGCTAGCTATGGTTCATTACCTAGTGCTAAATGTCGCAATTCCTAGCATCATTTTTGAGTTATCTGGACGCGCCAGTTTGGGCTCGTCCAGAAAAAATTGTCGTTTAAAGAGATTCCGGTGCTAAGCAATAGCCATCACCCAATGGCTATCGCCAGCGCACGAAGAACGATTACTTTAGAGTCTCGAAGAGCTATTCCCTCAGTCATTCCTACCAGCTGGGTGAGAATATTCGCGTTACGATGCGACTTGTCTTTCCTCTCGGCCTGTGTAGTGGAGGGCTCTTCATCGCCTATTTGGGAACCGCATTCATTCTCAAGTCGACCGTTGGACCACAGATGGCATTAGCAGCATACGAAGCGGCTTCACTGGTACGTAGTATAGTCTCGTGCTCTTTACGCCAGGCCCCTTTTTTGAACCCCCGTGACGACGTCGCCTAGCAACTATGCCTAAAGCAACAAGTATCGGATGGATTGGAACTAGTAGAGCTTTTTTTGCCGGGCGTCGGCCCACCAGCTGCCGGTCCAAGAGACAACCCAAAGAAACTGATAAGTGGATCACTGCCGAACCGAGGGAGATCTATGCGGTGCCTCGAAAGCTGCCAGGCGGTGGCAAGGCTGGCCGCGACATCCCGGTCGGCGGGTATTTCTGGGGCAAGGGTCAAAAGCCAGCTTTTGGATCAGCGGGTGAGGTCATGAAACGTTGCGAACAAACGTTTGCAGTTTCGTTACTTTGACATCTGCTTTTGTTGGAAGAGTGAGAGAGCGAAAATGACGATCTTTTTCTGAGCTAGCTGGCGAGTGCGGATGAGATTTCGAGGCACAGTGGTGGTGGGGGCGAGGGGCAGAGGCAGGTTCTACAAAAAAGAGCAAAGCAAGCAACTAGAGCAAAACGTTTAGCTAACGCTTCTACAAGCACCACTGTCCCTGCTGATCGTCTTGTGTTTCGTGAAACGAGCCAAGCGAACGGTGGCCGTCGTCGACGCTAGCGAGCAACAGCGGCTCCACTTCGACCAGTTCCGCAAACCGATAGAATCGCAACAGGTCGAGCCAGGAAACGGACGCCAAAACGCCAACAGCAGACGTGCAGCAATAACTATTTCGAGTCATGCGTAAATGCGACGGATGAATGGTTCACTGTCTTTTCCTTTCCCCTCTTGGTAGCAAAAATAAGGAATGGGCTTTCCAACAAATGGATGAACAAGATCAATGGTTGTATTTCGTGCTTACCCGCGAAGGATCTTGTGGTGTTGCCGCGGCTGGGGGGAGAGGGGGGAGGAGGAGGAGGCGGGAAAGTGGCGGGAAGGGGGAGTTTAGCGGACGACCGCGCAAACTGTGCTCGCCGATATGCGAGGCATAGCAAGGCCGTATATAAACGGCGCAAAGGCCTTCTGCCTACCGGCCTCCATCGTCAAGTCCTGATGCTATTCTCGGCATAAAAGCGCTCCAACCAATATGACGAAACTAAGGGTTACCATCGGAAGGGGGAGAGGGGCATAGTCGGCACCGTCCAAGGTCAATCACAACATGGACGAGGTCCATCAACAAAGTTACAAATGCTTTCCACGACTGGCACGACGTGAACAACCCCCATGGTAAGAATCAGGGCTGGGGTCTGATTCGTATTCGGTTTTCGTAACTTTTTACTCGATTCGGTTCGGCCAAGTCCAACCAAACACGTTCGGTTATCGCCCGCCGCTAGGTGCCGCCAGAGCAATTTTGCACGTATTTGTAAAATTTTGGCCTCAAATTTCGTTGGCATCGCCTGCAGCGGGCTTCGTTTACCATAAACGAGACTGCGATGGTCGTTTCATGCGCGGAGTTTATTCCATCGTTTTGATCGTAATTAAAGCAAACTTCGAAAATTCGGATTTGGATTCGGAAATTCGGTCGTTTAGCTTCGGATACGGAATCCGTTTTGAAAATTTTAAAAATTCGGATTCGGTTATTTTTTCGGCGAGTCCCCAGCCATGATAGGAATATGTCAAAAGAGATTCCTAACCTCTGTTAGACGAGTATCTTGGTTTTATGACTGACGGAAAGTAAGGTCGAAGCTACCTAGGCGTAGGGCAGGCCTAAACACAATTTACGACAAACTTCCGCATTCGACCACAAGGACGGCGACATGTATATGTTATTTTCGATCGATAGCAGACAACGATTTTCCAAGGGTGAATAGTGCGGAAAACTGGATTCACGATGTAGCACACTGCTTTCGCATCCGTTACATGTTGTAGTAGACGTACTTAGGTGTGTATTGCGGCGGCTTTTCGTCGCTGTCGCCAAGCACAGTCCCTTTGCCAAACACCGACTCCGCATAAGTGGGTGGCGGTAGGTCTAAGCAACAGACGTCTTGTAAGGTCTTTCGCATCAGTGGCAAGAAGTAAAGATCGACAACAGCACTAGTGGTACGGCCGTACCGTAGCGTGCTGTCGTACTACGGTACGGTAGTACGGTACGAGTGAGACCAGTGCGGTACGACGTACGGTACGGCAGTACAGTACGGAATCGATTTTATGGCATTTTATGACGAATGCGTACTGGAGCCGTACCATGCAGTATTTCGGCCCGTACCGTACCGTACTAGCCGTACTACGGTACGACAGTGCGGTACGGCGTAGGCTACGGATGCCGAGTGCCGATCTTTACCAAGAAGACCACAAATCTCACGTACCTGCTGGAGGCGCGGATGGTGCGGGTGGCCCGAGTTCAACTTCGAACTTCGGCGCATTCGCATCAAGCGGTTGTCGCACGGGGACGGTGCCGACCAAAATCGGAATCTCCCCGATGACTTCGTTACCCATGTGGCCTTTTGTGACCAATTTCACCTACACTGAGTAGAGTTGTCTGCGGAAATTTTTACTTTCGATCAAAGATGTAGAAATTATTGGAAAAATGCTTTTTAAGCATTGACAAGTGCTTGCCGCAGGCAAAAGAGGCTTACCTTTACGTAGTACGACACAATCAACGTGGGGCAGATGTTAAAGCTCGGAACGGTCGCCGGAACTCTCAGTACTCGGTCCACTTGTGCGGACGAATGAGCCGCGACGCATACGTCGTCCTTCAATGCCATCAGCGTCCTTGTATGGACGCGACTCTTGCCATGCTTGCAGCTCTCATGCGGGCTCTTGAGGCGACGGCCATTGCAAAAAGCGATGTAAGTAACGTGCTCAACGAGCTTGACTTCAAGGCACTTGACTTCCTTGGAAGAGGTATTGGAAATGGCAAATGAGACGGGCATGGCTTCTCCCGGAACGAAGCCCGTTTTCGGAACGGTGACCTATAACAGATGTACGTGACGCCAACTTGCGAGCTTAGTCCCGCTAGCTCTCGATCATAGTCACGCTTGATCTAGAGCTTAGTCCCGCTAGCTTAAAGCTTAGTCCCACTAGCTCTAGAGCTTAGTCCCACTAACTCTACAGCTTAGTCCCGCTAGCCTCGAGCTTAGTCCCTGTGCTTACGTTGAGGTTTTAGGATCGATTTAGGCTCAGGCTTAGGAAGTTGACACAATTTTTATCCGTTGACGTTACCGATTTGACATAACGCCGTCTGTGAAAGGCAACAAGAGAAACACGCACGTACCGAAGCACTAACACGTCCGTGCTTGAACATCAGCACCCCAACATTCTTCGTTATTTCCCTCAGCATGGGTCGAGCAGCGTCCGGAAGTGTGTTCAGGTCGAACCGCGGCATCACGCCGAACACGGTGATCGCGTGATCGTTGAATTTATACCACGGTCGGTCGATGGTGGCCTTGCAGTAGTAGCGAATGAAGCCGTAGTTCCCTGTAATGCATATAGGCTGATTCCTTTCTAACAATGCTTTCACCAAACTAGACTTGGCGGGCACGTATGGTTACCAAACGGTACTCCGTTCCGTGCGTCCTCCCTTTTTTACGGAACGGAAAACGGGACAGCAGGGAAAAGGGCCTATTCCGTTCTGTACTAGTGCTAAACGGAGTACGGTACGGATCCAGAATGGACGCCGTTCCGTGCCGTTCTACTAAAGTACGTCATGGAAACGCCTTTTTGCCGTTCCGTTATCCGTGCCGTTCTCTAGGGAACGAAGTTCGGTACGGTATGGGGGGGTGTCAGTACGGAACATAGCTAGGAACGGGTGTATACCCGTCAAGTCTGCTTCATACCTTCAAAACTCGGCGGTATATTCGTGGGCAGCGTGAAAGAGAATGGAAATTCACGGTGGCCAGCGGGAATCCTGCCGTCTTCGCCGGCCCTCCAGACGTCGATCACCACGTCCAGGTAGTAGAGTTCGGACGCGTAGTCGATGGTCGAGTCAGGATCATCCGAGTCTTCGCTGCTGAAACATTCTAAGCATTCTAGTGGGAATGTTAGAAATATTGTCAGCCGGTACCCGTACCGTACTTACCTCCTCCATACAGTACGGTATGGTACGACAGTACGGCCCGTAATGTACGTACGGTGCGATGCGCCACAAGAACTGACCGACACTAGTGCTAAAAACCGATAAAACTGGAGGCGTACCGTACACCGTACCGGTCGACCCCGCGTCTCCAGCGAAATGACCCACAAATTTCATGCGATATGACCCACAAATTTTTAAGGACCCATACCCACAAATTTCACGCGATGTGACCCACAAATTTCGAGGACCCACAAATTTCATGCGATATGACCCACAACTCTGACGGGCCCACAAATTTCAAGCGATATGACCCACAAATTTAAAAGACCCACAAAGTTCATGCGAAATGACCCACAAATTTAAAAGACCCACAAAGTTCACGCGAAATGACCCACAAACACAAAAATGCCATAAGTGTCTGTCGACATGTTCCATATTGCTTACTGCCGCAGATTTATCTGTTCCTAACTGGTAGACTACGTAGCCACGTAACATACATCAAACATTAAGTGAGACAACAATTAGGGTTAGCAATGTAGGTGAAATAAACAGAGGGTAACTAAAGCGCGGTATAGCGGTTCTGGCGAGGGGCCAAGGGATCGCGTCCGGCATGGCCCTTCCTCTTTCGATTTGGCGTCATCTCTTTTGCCGTGATTTGCGCCGGGTACTCCACCGTCTTCTCGAGCGAGCACATTACCATAGTTGAGTGCTTGCACGGCTCCT
>JNEY01000418.1:54574-117812 GCA_020875895.1 Aphelenchus avenae
GTGTACGGCTTCCTGGAACGAGTTCACATCGGCGCATCGCTCATCGCCAACGGCAGCCTCAGCGGGATCATTTCGAAACTCAAACATCGCATTCCCAAGCACCAACTGACGTGCGAATTTGACGGCAAGACCACGGTAAGCCTCAGGGGCGGTATCCTTCTTACGGCGTTGAGTATGCTAGACTTAGCGCGCAGTGCCGTTTTCCGTTCCGGTCGCTGTGCCGGTTTCCACGTCACGGAATACGGTACGCTCCAGGCAACACATTTCCGTTTTTTGCGATTTCCGGAAGGAGCTTGTTTTTGAAGGACAAAGTTTTGGGCCGCGATTTTTTTGCCGCCACGATCGTTCGATGTAGCTGAGTCCGAATCAGGCTCGGTTTTGTGACCGGACCGGTAGCCTGGACCAGTTACCAGGGCCTTCCCGGTGGATCTGGACCAGGGCTGGGGACTCTCCAAAAAAAACCAAATTCAAATCCAAATCCAAAGCAACCTCCAAAATCGAAACCAAATCCAAATCCAAATCCAAATCAAAACGACCAAATTTCCAAATTTCCAAATCCAAATCCAGATCCAAATATGAAAAATTTTTGGCGGAAAGTGGTCAAATTTGGTCCAAATGTGTACAAAAGTGAGTTCGAAACAGCCCGCCGCAGGCGATACCAACCAAATTTTAGGTGAAATTTTGAGATATATAGTCAAAATTTGCTCCGGGCGGCGCCTAGCGGCAGGCCAAAGGATTTGGAAAATTGGTCCCATTTTCGAAAACCAAATCCAAATCCAAATCCAAAGCAAAACGACCAAATTTCCACATTTCCAAATCCAAATCCAAATCCCCAGCCCTGATCTGGACCTGGATTTCCCGCCCATGGCGTTTCATCAAACGTCACTGTTGGAACGTTTCAGGAAGCCGGACTTCCGTCGCCTTCATTCACCGGATCCTACTGGCTAACCGTGCGCCACTTCCGCCCCGATCGCAAGTACACCGACGTGCGCCATCTCCAGATCCCTTGCGAGGAAGGGCGCGCGGCTGACTGCTTCCTCCTCATCGGTTACCTCAGCAACAGCCACGTCGCCGACCTTAAAGCGCCCTACTGGGACTGCCGATTCTCGCTGAAGATGCTCGCTGCTCTCGTGGAGCACCACAACGTCAACGTGGGCCGTCTGCAGATGGGTGCCCTGGACGGCCAACTCACCGACTACCGCTCCATGAACGTCGTCTTCCGGCGACGCCATGCGTCTGAACGCTCTACACCTATGGATATGCAAGGAGGGCCTCGCCCGCCTCATCAAGACCACCGATTTCTTGCGCATCCCTGCGATCCAGGCGCTCACGGAGCTGCGGCTAACAATGGTATGTGCCTAGACTTAGGCAGCTCTCCTCACGTACCGTACTCCGTCCCGTACTCATCCCCACCTATACCGTTCCGTAGTGTACGGCCTGAAAACGGAAGGGCGAATAAAGGGCCGTCTTTCGTGCCGTTCTCTACCAAACCGGCACGGAACTGCGCCAATTTTTAGGCTTTGTCCGTTTTATCCCCCCTCGCTGCTCCGTAGAAAAGCGAAACGTACAAGTAACCCCCGGTAGCGACGCCGACTGCGCAAAGCGCAGCCCAACCGCTAGTTGACCGTACCATGCCGTGCCGTCCTAACCCCGTGACCCCTTCATTCTAGCCTCAATAGAGGTCGCAGTTAAACCGTATAGAGGGCCCTATTTTGAGGTTTGAGCAGTCGTATTCGCCCTGTGGGACTGCAGAAGATGCGAACCACACAGCTTTGGTTTTAGACAGAGTCAGCGGACGCAACGCCATCGTCGCGACATCGACGTGCCGTCGTCGCTAATCCGCTTTGGGCCGATGGAATTTGCCTGCTACGCAACTGTAGCTACTATGAAGTCAACCTCTCTGCAACGGACCACCGTCAAATGGAGTCGACTGCCCTAAGGCTAGTCCAGATTTGCACGGTAAGGATGGACGGCCTTCAGGAGTACAATGAATTGCCTGGATATGTTGATAAACTCTCTATGGATGATGAAAATATGCTAAAACTGACCAAAATGACACGAGAAGCGTCGTAAAAATGTAATTCAAGAAATAAAATTTAAAAAATAAATGGACAAATTAAATAAATATATGTAAATTATGAAGCAAATTACTAAATAAGTTATAAAATTAAAATTAAGTAAATACATAAAATAGAAAAATTATAAAGAAAAAAGAGAGGCTGAATGGGGAAGCCTTTCCTGGTATTTTTACTTTCCTTTACGACAAGTGACGTCGGCCGTCTACCTCAATCAGTTTAGAAATTCGGAGACGGGAAGAAATCGAAGTTCCCCGAGCACTTCAAGCTGACGATCACGCTGCCTTACTGCGAGAAAAGACGGCTTCCACGGATCTTTCCCTTCGACGTGCTGAACGAATCTCGGCTTCCGAATCGCGCCGATGCGGCGGTCCCGGCGCGGGCACGGTCACGTGGGAAGTCTACCGGTTCCGGAACCGCGCCACGCGCAAGTGGCTCACCGCTTGCGTGGGGTACAGGAACGCATATCGTATGGGGGACCTCTGCGTTCTGCACATCGTGAAGGGCATGGCGAACGCCCTTGCGAAGAGAGGCACTGCCAACCTTTGATGCATTGTAACGTTTTTTTTTGCAATTATCCTCCTTTGTATGTCCTCTTGCTCGATCTTTTCTGGAATTCGACGATGCAATAAAACCAACCAAGCACACATTTGTTTTCATAGTTACGTACTGGCCGCGTATCGCGTTAAGGGGGCATCCAGACACCGGTCTTTACGATTAGGACGATTTTTTGCCCTCCCCCGTATGGCGATTCCAACATAGTCCGAGATCTAGCCCGAATTAAGCACGTAGAAATGCCGAAGGACTCTCCGATGAGGTACTCTCCGATTGCTGGTGAGACCGCTCTGCGTGATGATGTGACGTGCCGTGGTCCGTGTTGTGCCGTTTTGCCGTAATCACGGCACGGTGGGGGGACGCCACGGCACGGCCATTTGTAGGGTCCGTGCCGTGCCGTGAATAGCCGTGGTCGGNTGCCCCTTTCCGACATAAAACAGTCCCTCGCTCCTTAAGGGCGGCTAATTTTCCCCCGCCGGTTGTCCACTTGTTTCCCGCCAAAGTGCCCTCACTTTGTCGCTCCCCGCACTTTCAAAGACCGTCGATGGTCAGCCGAGTGTCGTCCGCCCTTGACGCCTTGCTCCCCTTACTCCTTTCGCACGCGAGGCTCCTTACTCCTGAATAGATGCTGCTCCGTTTTCAACTCCTCGGTCTGCTCCTCGATGCGAGTTGGAGGAGCGCCAGCTAGCGCGCGAAATCCCATCCGTCGTGGAGCAGACTCGAGTCGGTCACAAAACGCAGACCACTGCGTCCCAACCGGTGGTCCATTCAGCGGCTCGCCGCGGTCAGGTGACCAAAGAGGAGTCTTGTGAGCCTGGCGCGAACAGTGCGCTGAGCAAATGCGCGAAATGCTCGCGACACGCTTCTCGGATTACGGCGAGCCACTTGACGGTGTGCAGCGAGACGTATGTAGTGTGATGTTGCGAATGGAGAAGTGCGCGCGTTTGTACACCCGGTGTTTCGAGAGGGCTTCTCGGAAGGTGGATCAAGTTTACGCTCGAGCAAAGTGTGCACGGAACGAGCAAAATACATACGCTGGGAACACCGTTGTTTTTTTGCCACTATACGACGTGCGTGTCATGCGACGGATGTCACGGAATTGAGTAAAGACCAATACGGAAAAGGATCCCTCTCTCGAACAAACTTTGAACAAATATTACGATTTTCCGACCATTTTTACTCACTGACAGCTAATTATGCATTAACACATGAGATACTGCCATGTGTTTTGTCGTTAGTCAATTTGCGTTATTCGACAGTTTCCCATATACTTTGTTTTTTTCAGTATTCCGCACCGGTAATCGGCACCTGATTGCGCCCGTTATAAGCCGTGTGTTTATGTGATGACTGGGGGACTGGGGCAAAAAAGTGCCCCATCGTATGACGCTACGTCTGGACAGCCCCTAAAATAGCGCCCTTGGGTGTCGGTATTCTAGAGTCGAGCATTTCCACTTTTCATCAGCAGCTGTTCTCCTTTTGCACTGCCCCGGTATATTTGGCCGACATCCAATTGCGTGCAAAAAGGAACGCCGCCGTCTCAGTCGTCGCATAGCGGTGTCCTTAGGTTGTCGCTCGACGACGTCTCGAAGACAAATTGCGATGACATCCGCCGACGGCCGTCAGCACCGGCTTGTCCTCTTCGGCTTAGTCAATATCCGCCATGTGTACGCGCCCAGAGTGCGTGAGTGTAAAGATGCGCCCAAAATTGACTCATCCGTCTTAGTCGCCGTCGCGTCCGTCACCCGAGAGTGTCCACATGAGAGCTGCTGCGGGCCGACAAGAGCCGGACGAGAGCCTCTTTATGCTGGCTGGTTGTCAAAGGGCTCTCAGACAGCCGGCGGCATTCGGGAAAGCAGACGTTTTCGTCGCCCAAAAGTGACAGGGAATACCTGGAGATAAATCGCCCAACAATGTGCGGGATACAATGTGGGCAAGTGTGTAAAGCGGTCTGCGGGAAAACATTCTTGATTTATTGGAGTCGGAGGATCGCAAAACGGACGTATGTGGCGGTGAAGGAAGCCAGAAATAAGCAATGTTTAAAACTATGATGCTTAATGATGGGCGGATGAAAGAAAAACGCGAAAACTGATTATTCAGTCAAGAAAGCTTTTTCCTGTTTTATCCTGGTCAAGAAACACACAAAAAAAAGAAAAAGCCTGGTATTTTAAGTATATTTAAAGGCCCGCATGCTCGTCCGAAGCGCAAGTATTGTGTCACTTTATCTCCGCGTCACACAGCTTGGACTCACTCCAACTTTCAGTCGTTTCCCGCTCCATTTCCCGGTCAGGTTTCCCGCTGGAACGTCCCCCGAAACTCCGGCCTCTCGTAGCGCCACTGATTCGCCCCGTTGGAATGCGGTTTTCGCCCGTTGCTCATCCCTCAGCGTCCCATCGTCCAGTGGGCACTTCATCGCCCGGCCGAAATTGTGCGGTTTCGGCGGAACGAAACATTGCCTAAGCGGACGCATCCGCTCCTCGCAAGCAGAGGAGGACAGCGTTTCATTCCCGACAACCGCGAAGTGATACACCCAGTTCGACGACAGCTGCGCCCAGTCCGCTGACCACTGCCGGCTGGCGAATGGCCACTGGCCGATGGGTTTGGGCCAGGCGGAACGAGAGTGTGCGTCAAGCAAGAAGTGGTAGCCGACGAATTGGGCCTTTTCGGTTTACAGGGTAAATTTTCGTCGAAATCAAGAAAATTTCTTTGGAATGGAATTTTTTCCATAAATGTCATTGTTGACCGTCTTCCAGAACGCCCGCATGGTTAACGCATTCGTACAGGTTATGGAGCTCCCCACCCAAAACTTTCCCACGGGGACGGACATGAAACATGGTCTAGGAAACAGTATTTCGGGCATTCATCGAGTCCACATTAAGGTTCGACATGCAAGTTGTCATATCAAGTACAGAAAATGCGCCATTTCTACAGTAGCATTTACTGTACGTCCGCAGACAACACTCAGTCGGCAAATGGCTGGCACTTACAGTAGCACCGTCAGTTACAGTAAACTAGGAATTACAGTAAGTCGGCGTTGGGCCACGCGAAGCGCGTCGTTTCGGCATTAACCGTAATAGTAGCTGTTCCGTGCCGGCCAGTAACTTCCCTCTGCCGCTCTAATGCATGGCCTCAATGTATTACTCACCGAGAGCACTCTGGAAAACTTGGCGCGCATCTCACATGTCCCTCGACCCGCATTAAAACCCCGCTATTTTACGAGCAAATTACGACAGGAGCGCGCGCGATTACTCCGCGCCACAGCGGGCCGAAGGGTGGTGCTGAAATGAGGCCCATAAACCGCACCGATTCCGCCAATTTTGGCGCACCACTAATTTGCATAAGAAAGAGCCAGGGCAATTAGTCATCAGTTTTTGGATCAGAAAATGCATTACGGAAGGGTGATCGACACAATCCTGGTTGTCCAAATAACTCAAAATACAATTAAAAATATTTGTCTCTTTATAAATTTTTGTTATTTGTTTGCTTAGCTTCTTTTATTCTTAGATCAAAAATAGAGTAGGCGAGCGTCTCTTGTGTCATCTTTATCGCAATTTTTTCTTGTCTTGTCATACTCCTCCACCTCTTCGTTCGTACCTCGCCCCTTCGAATGCTGCTCATGCGGAGTGTTCCAGGTGGGTGGACAAAACAAGTGACGATCGGCGCGTATAATACGTCGCTAATGAGCCATGTGATCGTTTTGAGTATTGTCGCGGGCGGCGGATGAGCTTAGCGTGGGACCACGGGCAAATACTCTCCGCCATCGGTCCGCAATGGAGGGTTAACTGCGAAACGAATGGTATCGCTTAATGACGCGCTTGCGACCAAAGTGATCAACAATAGGCGATAACTTGTTGCACAGTTGGTCATTTGTGATCAGATGTTTCTTACTAGGCTCTCGAAAAACTCACATTCTTGGCGCGCGCTACGGGTCGCAGAAGAACGACTCTCGACGCTAAATACAAGTAGCTAAATCACTTTACGCCCCTGTTCTGATGTCGGCTTTCGGGTGCCTTTCAGTATCGCTCAAGTCTTTGCGCGTTTGCGCACGAGGTTTCCCGCTCTCGAATGCTGGAGTGTCCTACCCTTGTTTGCAGAAACCATCACGAGTGTTTTCCGTCACGAGAGCAGTCTGCCCGATGTGTGCTAGCATACGCTAGAGACAAAATTTCGAAACCTCGGGGTCGTCTGCAAAATCTGCAGACCTCAAGTGGTGACGCTTGCCTATGCAGCGGGCGCCATTGTTTACGCACTGGCGCCGCGCCAGTTTCCCATGTGGTCGTGGGCACTTTCGCGCCAATTTACGGGTCACATGCGCAGCGCACTGGCGCCACACCATTCGAGAGCTATCGACGAGAGCGCGTCGCTAACTGAAAGCCGGGTGAGAACGACAGCGCGAGTGTTTGTTCGCAGCTGCTATGGCGCCGCATGGCAAGTGCGCCGAGGCCACGGGGCGCGCTTTACGGCACCATTCAGCTAGTGCTTCTTCCCGACCCGGCGGATCTCAGTGGCAAGCTGCCAGACGACTAACTCGAGAGTACGGCCCAGTGGCTCTCAATGGACGACGGCGCACTTGGCGCGGGGCCAGCGCGCCAGCTGTCGCCGTGGTGAGGAGACGGAGGTCATAATCTAATACAAATCCTCAGGGCCACACTGGTGAGCAACCGTCAAGGAAATGCAGCGGATGGCGTGTGGCACGCTACATGAACGGGATACAAGGCGACGAAATCTGGAAGTGACGCAATGCTCCTGACTCTCTGAGCATGCAAAAGAAGATTCTAAGCATTAAGTATTTACAGTAGCTAGATTTATCAACTTCTAGCATTACCGTAACTACGATGACTTACAGTTAAATTTTACTGTAACCAGCGCCTTCTCTTAAAATGCCATGACAAAGATATAGTGAACTTTTACTGTAGTTCCGTAGAACGGCAACAAGACAGTATAGGGCAGTGACTGCGTACCTTGGAGATCGTTCGTTACTGTTTTGGGTGACGCAGGTATTTTCTGCTTCTTAGTAAGTAACCAATCACGGCCTATCAAGCTCCAAACAGAGTTTAATCCAAAAGTTTATCGCCCTTGCGGGACACTTTAAAATGCTGTACAATGGAAACCGTCAAGAGAACAACCGTGAACGGAGAATATGGAGCAGGAGAACATGCAGGGAATAAATAGGGTGTGAATGGAACGAGTGAAACACAAATGGAGCCATACATACACACACAAGAAGACATTCCAAGTGAAACCGTTTCGCAAAGAAGCTGATCGTCGCTGAGCAATCGTGACGTAACACGAAGGACATTAGGGCACTTCCGAGGAGCACGAAAGAAATGTGAATGATTGCTAAATGGAGAGGAGCAGAAGGACATGGGTGGAGTAAAGAAGGCGATAAATACCATGCAGTTGTCGGGATACGTATGTACTGTGATGGAAGCAAAGGAGCATTTGCCATGCTTACAGTAATCAGACTGTCCAAAACTGGAAACAGTTGAGAACGTTACAGTAACTTTTAGCTACTGCTTAGATGGCATATGCTCAGGTTACAGTAATAATGGACGCTCAGAAGCTTCCGAGCATGAGACAGCCGCCCGGCGGCGACCCGGACGGCCAAAGAAGAGAGCTGTTCCCCGAGTTGTAGTTGGAATCGAGCTGCTCCACTGCATCTGCTGACGTCCCTGCTCCCGAGCCGGCAGGATTCGGCTGCGATAGCGTGGTCAGCTTCGTCGTAATCGTCGGTCGCGCGACTCCGGTGCGGTAGTGGTAGTGCGGCCGGCGGTAGTTGATCCCGAGCAGCTTCGCGGTGGCGGCAGAGGAGCCGGTGGCGGTCAGTGGGTAGACGGTGGTGTTGTTCGACTTCTTGATCATCGGCTGCACGACGGCCATCGAGCTGCAGGTGCATGACGGGCGAGGAGCAGCTTGAGCTAAATTGGAGTCACTAATACGCGAAGATCGTTCAAGGGAATCTAGACGTTAATTACTGTCACGTGCCACTTGTGGCATTCCAAAAAGAAATCAATGGCTCATAAATCCAAAACAGCTGCTTATCCTTACAATTTGCAAGACCACATACCTGTTGCCGAAGTTGACGAAAATCCGGAGTCCATCCGAGCGCTAGCGTCTAGAGGACTAACGGATGTCATGCTGGTCTCCGTCGACGAATAGGCCCAGCTCGTCTGCGGATGCTGGATGGTCACCGTCGGAGCACCTTCGAAGAGGACCGCGGACGGCAGACTTTGGTCGCTTCCGCCACCGCATGCGGCCCGGCGGAACTCGCAAGTGCTTGGCGTGACGTAGGTCTCGCCGTTCGGTGGCGAGCGGAACCACGAGGCCAATGCGCTGGTGTACTTCGACACCTTGCTCGGGATGGTGTCCGGAACGGTGGCAGCTTCGATGCCGCTGCTCGCGGTGCCATCAGTTTCGTCAGCAACGTGCGCAGTACGTGGCTGGTCTTCATTTCCATCGTTGTCTGAAATACAGAGGTTAACGTCTTTTGTTTTGGGCTCCCGTTTGTCATACTCTTTCTAGCGTTCAAAGCATTTTAAGGCAATTAACGAACTAAAATAATTTACCTTCTCGGTCGACCTTCGCATGGATAGCCGGCTCAGTGATGCTTCTCGATGGCGTCTTCCCCGAGACGCGTTCGCCAGTGAGCTCCTTAGCGTCCTGGAGCCAAGGATGTGCCACGATCTCGTCCAACTTGAGACGCTCATTTGGGTCGATCGCAAGGCATCGACGGATGAGGTCTTGGCATTCTAAAACCATGTAATCATAGCAAGCCGTAAGGTTCCACAAGCTAACTGAGTAAATGTGTTTTACTTACGTTCCGGCACTGGTCGCCGCCACTGGATCTGTCCCGAGCAGATTTCGTGGTCCTTGTGGAAAGGAATATCGCCGGAAATCATGTCGTAGAGAAGAATTCCGAGCGACCACACAGTCGCCTTGAGCCCATCGTAGCGCATGTTCTGGATCCACTCCGGTGGGCTGTACACTCGGGTTCCTGAAAACACAAAGTTGGCACAGGGACAGATAGCTTCGCAAGAGCATCGATTACTGGAACCTTGGAATTGCCATGGGCTTACCTTCGAAGTCGGTGTATTCGCCCTCCTTGATGAAGGCTCCTGAGCCGAAGTCAATGAGCTTGAGCTTTCCCGAGCGCAGGTCGATGATCAAGTTCTAAATGAAAGCCGTTAAGGCGGCATGTCGAATAGTTACAGTAATACGCGATGTGGCAGCGAATGCATGACTCGCATAGGCTACAGTAATGGCTCGCATAGACTACAGTAAAAGTAGATTAAGCCTACCTCATCCTTAATGTCTCGGTGTACGACGTTTGCAGCGGCACATGCAATGGACGTCTCGACGACCTGCTTGAAGAATGCTCGGCAGATCACCTCGTCCAGTGGACCGCGGTCTAAAAAGTAGGTTTAGCGCTGGAAATCTCAGTAGGCTGATAAAAGGCCCAACCAAGTCGGAAGGCATTTGTACCTGAAATGTAGTCGAAGAGGTCGGCATGCCGCGATGGTCGCTCCATGACGATGAGGTATCCGTCCGGACGCTCGTACCAGTCCAGCATCTGGATCACGCCTGGGCAGTTGCGGCAGCGGTCCAGGAGCGCGATTTCCAACGGGACGTCGCGGCCATCGACCTGAAATAGCGCAGATGGTTAATGCTTAGTCAGAGGCGCAAGAACATAGGACAACGTTGCGGTACTCACCTTTGCCCATTCAGTGACGTTGCGCCGCGCGACGTACTTGATAGCGACGGAGCAGTGGTCGAGGAGTCGGAATCCGGAATAGACGACGCCGAATCCTCCGCGACCGATCTCCGGTCCGTGCTTGTAGTTGCGCTTGAAGAAGTACGGGTCATGTGCTAAAAACACATGAATAAATGGCAATGCTCTACACGTATTTTTTCCCGAGGTTATGGTGCGGAATCGAAATAACCGCCCCTAAGTTTTGGCAAAATTCGACTATCTTCTTTCAAGATTTTCTGCTTTACAATGGCGCACCAAACGCGAAACTTACGTGATCTGTCCTTCTCCGCATGATCCTTCTCCGTCGGCGCAGCGAACGTGCCGATGGTCATTTTGCGCAGTTTACTTCTTAGCATGTGGCAGCAGTAGTGGTGCGAATACAGTTAGCGTTGGTAGTGAGTTTGTCGCGGCTGTCGGAATGCGATCCGGCTAGACGATGCTCGACGAGGCGCGGACTACTCTCTAAACAGTGCAAGTGTTGCAGTGGTCAAGGTATTCGCAATGCAAGCATTGACAATGCGCAACGCAATGGATGCAAATAACGTCATATTGCGACACGGAGAACAACATGCACGCTTTAATAAGACTTTGATTAAGGCAAGTGGTACAGAAAAATTTTAGTGGCACGAGGACTGTACAAAAGGGAATCAATCAGGAGATAATTAGCAGCTAGCAATTTCAGAACCAAAAAACATGGCAGCCAGCAATAAAGGGATTCTGCGCATGCTCGCTGAGATGTGATGGGAACGGAGCTGCAAGTCGTCGTTCGCCCTCGTGAGAACGGTGTACGCTTTGCGAACACACTCAACGGCGCCCGAAGTTTGGCAAGTGAGGAACAGAAATAGCACAGTACGTTCAACAGTCTCTTAGAACTCGTCAGTTAAAACACGGCAAAGCAATCGTTCGGAGCAAAGGAAACTGTTCGTCAAACTACTTTCGCAAATCATGCGGAGAACGCGAAACTATTTCCTTTGTTGACAAATACTTGCCAGCTGTGTGTTTTGGCGGGGAACGAAAGCGTGATAAGGAGCACAGGAGAGCCCTTCCCGCTTGGCCCTTCATTACTCACGAGGAGAAAGCGGAAACGGTTTCGCGACTTATCATGGGACAGCCGGCGCCCGTGTTTACGCCACATGGGAGTCTCGGGACATACGTCAACGGGAGGCACTCCATTACCGCGCCGTAACGTACGGAAATGTGTTCGCAGCGCGCACACACTAAAACAAACGCGCGGCAAAACTAATACGGAACAAATGGGTGTCGCGGCTGGTGGGTGACTGACGCGATAAGGAGCACATGACCCCAAATGGGTCGCCGCTCGCGACGCCGAGAGGGGCACCAATGCATTGATCGCCCGAGAGCGGCGATGCGAGGGCGGCGGCAGTTGTTCGCGGAATGACGCTCTCGTCGAGAGCCGTAGTTATGCTCTCGACAGCGGTCGAGAGCACGGGACCGCGAACTCCTCGAGACCGGCGGCCTCGGCGCGGCGGATGGAATGCGGAAGAGAAGGTCGGGAAGGAGGAGAAGGGTGGCGGTGACGGAGGAGCGCCACTGCGCCCGCAGTGAGGAGCGACGAAAAGGGGACCGCAGCCGCCTCCTGGCACGCAGCCGAGCAGCAATGAGCCGCCAGCGGCCGCTCGCTCCTCGCAGCCGCTGCGGTGGAGGAATGGGCGGAGCCAAGAGCGAGAGAAGTGACGCGCGCGCGCGGGGAGGACCTTTATCCTCGCTACAGCGACGCGTTCCGAACCTTTTGGCTCGCGGCCAACCGCTCCTCGCGGAGATGAGGAGAATCCGTCTGCTGCTGCTCCGAACTGCGGCGCGTCGGAACGAGGACATCCACCGGATTTGTGGCGCGCATAATAATGATTCAGCGCTTGCCCAGTGCAAGAGAAGCTAAAGAAATCCACTCAAAAAGCGCTCATGATTAGCAAGCATCCAGATGGAGAGTGCGAAAGGCGCTTAGTCACCCAGCCAGCGTCACGTGCCATTGGCCGCAATGATGACGACGGTACCGGAGAGAAATTAGTAATTGGGCGAGCGCCCATTGTACGCTCCTGGGAATGAGCGATTCACTCCTAGCATATTGGCCCAACAATGACGTGAAGAACTCGAAAATGCGTCATGAGCAAAGCTGAGCAACCACATTTAACGAGCAAGCCTAACTGAGCGAGGAAAATAGACGAGAAAATAATTTTAAACGGGCGTTAGCGAACGGCGCGGATTGCTAACAGTGGAATCTCGATTAAGATTGTGTAAACTCCACGTTCGCGTAGCAAATTTGGAGTTTTCGAGTCAGGACGTTCGGCCAGGTGCGAATATTTACGAACCGGTGCCAGTCCGTGTTGCAAACAAGGACTTAACCTTGACAAACAGAGGACGAATGCCGCCGTTTGGCCGATAATCCGGTGCGAAAACAGGCGGTAAATTTGCATATGGTAGCGGAAAACAGGCGAATGGACACGAAACCAGTGATGTCACCGGAAGGGCTTGAAGAACACGCTAAGTGTGAACAACCGACTCAGTTCGAAAAGACACTTTTGGCTAGTTAGAGCAGGAACACAGAGTAATTACGAGCATACAGTAGGGATGCGACGAGGAGCGGACAATGGATAGTGGAGCATACAGGAGCGGCTGTCTTAACTTATCGCTCCATGATAGTCGGAGTTGGTAAATTAAGCGTTTAGCGTCACCTCTGAGGAATAAGTTCTGCACCAAAAAGGAGCAAAGCGACAAGGAGCGCTGCTAAAAACCGTCGTCGCCTTCAGCGCCCAGTGCGTCGAAAAGAAAAGCGCTGAAAAAGATAGACTCTCGCCACCGCCGTCCCATCAGTAGCCCATGGCTGGTTCGGCTGGGGAAGCACCCAGAGCACACAAGCACACCCATTCACATGCATGTGCACCCATCACTGAAATGGGCAAGAAATCGATGATGGTCGCCCAAGGACGATTGGCGAGAGTGTTAACGATGCAGCGCTACGCGGCCGGTTGCGAGGCGACGATCAACGGGGTGATAAGGATGGGTGACGGATGGATGGGCGCCGCATGCGTTAGAAAGAAGTATCCGTCGGGTGGGGTGGCTGGGAGTCAGTCGTGGGCTATCCCCGATCGACCAAAACCTGCAAAAAGTTTAAGGAATAGTTGGAGCGCAATGGGTGCTTGCATGAGTTTTAGAAATTAGCTCAAAAGCACTCAACTTTAATTTGCAGTTTCGATTCAATTATTTAGCATTTCTTCATACATTCTCCAAGGGAAAATTTTGTGCCACCCGAAACCATGACTTGGCACTGCCCCTCCGCCAATATCGCCACCACGGTAAGGTTAGGCCAGACAGTCTGCAAATGACGTCGCCTCCCGCGCCCTGGTTTAACTCTCGTGGTCGCAATAGGGCACTTCCCATCCACCACCGCCGCGCCATCGCCACGTCTGAGAGACGCCACCGAGTTTAAACCACTCGGTCGGTCGGCGGCGGCGAGGCCGAGTCGGTGGCAGCGGATGACGAGTGAGAGGGGGATGCCGCGGCGTCGGTCTGGGAATCACCGCGATAAGATCACGTCTGCGGCGCTGCGAGTGTACACCGCGTCGGCCCGATGCTTTGGGAATGAAATTGGGCATGCAGCGATGAGAAGCGGGAAAGTACAAAGAGCGATGGACGAAAAAAGTAGGACTAACGGTTCCGATGAGTGACGTTATTTGAGCTGCTCAAAACAACGACCACATTACAGTTGAGTCAAGCGGGAAAATTTCCAGTAAATAATCAAGCATCCGAGATACGAACGAGTGGACAATTCTAGAACCGATGGAAGCGAATACTCTCTGTAGGAAAACTAGGATGTTCCGTGGAAGCTTTGAAAAATCCACCCTCAATAAATAACACTTTCAAAATTCATGCGCATGTCCTAAGCGCCCACACACACAGCTCTGCCGGACGTAGGTGCGCGTAATCGCTAAAATCCCCACGCACTTCCTCCTAGTGGGCCAAAATTTGTTGGACTCGAAACCAGTCCGCTACATGTGGGCCGCCACTATTAGTGTCGGAGCGCGCCATGTGGGGTGGGCTCGAAATTCTGTAAAAGTCCACACCCACGCCGGGATCATGTGCGCAACTCGCCTTGCGCTAATCACTGCTGCGACCGCCAGGCGCGCTACAATGGCGCTGTCAGAAAATACAGTACTTTCGGCGGCTAAAGAATTACAGTAACGATAGATACGTGAAGTACAATAAGATCTTTAGGAAGGAGGTACAGTAAATTGAAGCGTGAAAGTACAGTATTTTGCCAACCCAGCGACTAGAGGTTTACTGTAATGATAGGTACGCGAAGCACAGTAAGATCTTCAAAAAGGATGTACAGTAAAATCAAAAGCAGTACAGTAACTTCCCATGCACAAAGCACTCGACAATTACAGTGAATATTCGGAGCTGAGGACCGTTACTGTAATTTCTACAAAATGGATGGCCCACTGGGCTTAGCGAACTGGTCTGGCTGTGTGCCCGACGTCGCCCATTAAACGCCTCCTTTGTACGCTCACCAGTTGGGCTACGTCGCGTTGGCTTTGGCATGTAAATTTGTTAAAGGCTACCGCCGCGCCAACACCCACATGCACGTGTGTGCGTCAGCAGGCGGGGGTCGTTAAGAAAAGTTTTATTTGGCGGCGGAATTTATAGGCGATGCGGCTACGTCGCTGGGATCACTTGCCAACAACTGGACGGAATGCGGTCACTCCGATTTTTAGCTCGATTACGTGCAAAACTCACAAAACAGTTTTTCACGAAAAAAAGACAAAAAACGTTAAATTTTTTTCTTCCTCAGCGGGTCGCTTATCCGTCCATACTTAGCGTGGGAGCCCATTTCGTTCAGTACTTAGCAACCGATTTTTACCCATTATGAGCCACAATTCAGAATTGGGCATGGGACGAACATTTCATTGGAATGGCTCCCGACAACAATAAATAATCACGCTGTCCTCGTGGGTCGCTGCAGTGGCGTCAGATTTCAGGAGTGGCGCATTTCTCTGCGGGCGGAAATGGCGCCCCATAAAAAGGCGCCAAGCGACGGCTGCAAAAAGGGCCTACAAAAAGGAAGTGATATCGCTGCCACGCTGGAATTCTGACTCCTAATGGAAGGACTTGCACCCTAGAAGAAGTTTGACGGCAGAAGTTCATGCCCATAGACACCTTGTCCACGGTGGAAGGAGCATGAGCCTGGGAATGAATGGGGCCACAAACAGCGATTGTCCGGATGTGCTGGACCCATGTGTCCGGTTCAGGCTAAGAACCGTACACACTGTGTCGGACGACTGATCATGGACTTCTTGCAAGCATCCCGTTGGACAAAACACTGCGGCTGAGCAATGGTCGCGCCCGCCCAAATTTTGCCGCACAATGACGCGCATACTTTGCTTCTCCAAACGAATGACGCACGAAATGGTTATTGGCCCGTATGTCGACCGCATAACGGTTCCGGCAGCAGGTGACGCGTTACGCGATGTCGCCGGGATGCATTACAGCATGCTTTGCGGCGCCGCATGAAAAGCGCAACATGATCTGCGCAGTGAAAACTGTGTCTGATCATTCGCAGTGCGCGCGCGTAAAGGGCTCTTTCGGCTAACGGGCAGTGGCTGGACAGAAGCGCCTGTTTGATCAGCCTCAATCGGCACACTTTAACGGTCGACCAGGAAAGCGGCAGATTTCAGGGGAAAGCTGTGCTAACAAGCATCGAATCCTCGGTCCATGTGGGAAGAATTGTTCCGCATTGAGAAGAATGCTCCATGTGCCCATTTTAAAGACTTTGGGCACGTTCTGGCGAACAAAATATGCCTAAGCTTGCCCTATAAGGCGCCTAACGCCTGAATAATCGTAACGGACAGTCAAGACAAGGACAACAAACAGGCAACGTGAGGATGAAGGGAAAAATGCCGCTTCTCGAGATCAAAGGGAACTAGCGTGACTGAAGATAACTGGTGGCACCTTCACGGTTTTGAAGCCACGGGGGAAGCCCATTATGGTCAAGATAAGATTAGCATGGCATAAAGCAACATAAAATCACTCCAGGGCAAATTGTTTAATCCCTAAAGCGGCTTCATGATCCGAGATTGGCGGGTTTCTTTTGAAGTTTTGCTCGCGTGACTTTAATGAGTGGAAAATTGCGAACTTTGAAGCGCCGCCGATGTAATTATCTTAAATGAGGGGTCGGTTGCTCTGCATTAAGCACAAGATCGCCCATCACCCATTCAAAAGTTCGCTCATCTGGCACCCGTTTTGAACCGGGGTTTGCTTAGGCCTGGCCCATTCTAATCCAGACTCGTCCTCAACGCTCCGAATGCCATGTGAATGCGCAAGAGCAGTCACGTGGACTTTAACACATGTCCCATTTCCGCTGCGCCATATGTGATGCGCAAAAAGAGCTCTCCGGAGTCACGAGAGCTAAATCCTGCAACGCGATGAGAGCGCTGCTAAAGGTGGGTTCACTCTCCCGCTCTCGCACCACCCGGGTCTCGCGGGAATCGACGCCATAAAATCTCGGCGGCGCCATGTGGCGCCGGATGGCTCATCGCCAATCCTGCGGTGGTGGCACCGCGGCGGCGCGCGTGCGTGTGGCCGCCGCCACATAAAACCGCGGAATGGGCGCCGAATAATGGGCGGATTTATCGCGGGAAAGGAATAGCGGAAGTGTATCCCGGTCTGGAGCAGACAAAATTCGGGGTAGAAGAAGAAAATCGGAAACCTGATGTCAAGCAGTTCTGGTCGGATGGCTAGAACCGGGAACGGAAAACAGGTTAGGTCGGATTTTGGCAGGTAAATTTGAGCACTTCGAAATCGGATTCAGACGGCTCCGATTGGATAAAATTAGGAGGGTGAAATCGGAATCGGACGACCATTTTCGACACTTTAAATTAAGAACCAGTCGTCGCTTCAAACCCGTTGGGTTATTATTGCAAACGTCCTCCCAGCTACTTGCACTCTTGACCCTGCAAAAATGACTCAAAGCCACCCGCACTTTTCCGAGCTGCTTTTTGTCGTAAACAAGTCTGTCGGGCATTGCAAGCGCATGCAAGCAGAGACGCCGGGCGAGGTGCACGTAAACAAGCCCACGCTGCAGCAGCAGGGGATGATGCTGTGCTTAAGAGTGCAGCCGACCACGCGTGTTTTTGCAGCGGCAGCAGCGCAAGTCAAAGCAGTGGGCGTGGGTGGCAGATTCCCCTCTTCACACGCCACTGCTAAGAAACTTGAAAGCTGCCGATTTCGCCAGATTGGACGGAGTGATAAAGTCGGACTGGAGGGCAAGAGAGGGACGCCACCCAAACATAAGCTACGAAGTAAGCTTCTGAAGAGCAAGTAAGCCAGACTTGCAATAGTAATATGTTGTTACAGGACGTGTTGGTATGCGTGGCCTTTGGAAAATTCCCAAAATCCGTTGGATAGCGGAGCTCTTTCCTCCACTCAAAAACCGCTCGAAACGATTAAAGATGCATTCGTGGAGTGATGACGTGCGCATCTCCGCTTTCTTTGCAGACGCTGACTGCGCACAAAGAAAGGACCCAGACGGACGCTGGACGCATAAGACGGCCAATCCGTTCAACAAGAGCTCAAAGAACGCGACTATTTCGGCGGGCAAAAATCGGCTGGCTGGCACACGCGGCGGCCAACGAGGCCCTCTTCGAACCTTGTGCGCATAACTCTGCGTGCAGCTGAGCACGGCTTTCTTATGCGCGCGGTTTTTTTTGCGCTCCTCCGCTGGGGAGCTCCGGCTGGCGCATCCTTGGCGCGCCACCAGGAGGAGGTGGCGGTGGCTGGTACGACCCGCCACCGAACTCCGTCTGCCCCAGACGGGTGGCCGGCGCGGCGCGGGTTATGGCGCCAACTTCTTTCCAAACGCGTTCTTCCCGGGAACAAAGAACAATGCGTTCCTGGCGGCGGTGGCGGCCCGGGGAAGACCGCCGCCGTTGCAGCAGCATGGCGCAGTAAGGAGTGCACTTTCCCACGCGGAATAACGCACCAAAGACACAACAAAAACCTTGGCGGGACGCTGAGGGGTGGTGTAAAGAACAACAGCATGCTGGACGTGCCGTCTGGGGAGGTGGCGGTGGCTAGACGGGTGGCGGGAAGCGGCTTTGTGGCTACGTGCAGATCGGCAAAGACGCAGAAGAAACTGTCTGCAGTGGCGGCATTGCATAACGGGGATCCTTGTTACAAAGAAATCGAACGCGTTAAGTCGGACGAAAAACGATCGAATAAAAAGGGAATCTAATGTCGGACAGCTGGATCGGAGGCGTACAACCGGAAATTTCAAAAAACATGCAGAACCTAAGTTAAAATCAGACGCTAAAAACTGGACGCAGGACGCCCAAAATCGAATGCCATGACGCTTAAAATCGGACTGCGAAATCTACCGATACAAGACGGACAAGTGAAACCAGAAGCTAACAAATTATGCTATCAACACGACGATTTGCTAAAAGTCGAATAATTCAGATCGGACGGAGCAGAATCGGCAGCCTTAATCGAACGGCCAAAAATTAATGACTTTTATTTTTTCTTTTGCTTTTGATGCTTTCGGCAAAATCTGCTTTCTCTGTGTTTGCAAAATTATCGAAGTTTTTATTGCATAGCCGGGGAACAATCGGAAGCTAAGAACGCTTGAAATCGGAGGCTTATTCGAGAGTCGGACGGGTGAAGTCCAGAAAAATGTGGCATATACGCCTGCAAAATGTGGATGAAAAACGACCTCATTTTCAAAACGCGTGTGGTCAGAAAGATTAGGAACATCGTTTCGAAGTGCCCAACAAAATATCGCTGTCGGATAGTTAGCATAAAATCATGGCCGCGATAACGTGCCCCACACACTGGCGGGATCTTGAATCGTCGTCGGCGCTACGTCCGCTCCAAGCCACCGCCACCACGTGTCCGCCACACCGTCGAATGCACTTTTCGCCGCCTAAACGAGGGGCTTTTAAATCGCAGACACTTTTGCGAAGCGCTAGACCACGCTCACAATTGACGTGAACGTCATTAAAACGCACGTAGAGCGGGAAGCCTTCGATCGCGACGGGAAAAGGGCACTCTCCGATAACAAAAGAGATCAAGCCGATTCGGAGGCCTGGTCAAACAGAGCCAGGATTTTTGTGGATATCTGAAATTGAAAGGGATTTCGCGGCCACTAAGGGCATCGACCTGGATCAGGATCTTCCAGGCCGCTCTCTATGAGGGGAAGTCAGGGAAGCGTGGCTTGGGAAGCCGGGAAAAGTGCGTTCAAACAAGCGGGATGTCAGTGGCGTCAATCGGGCTAGGCGAAATCGGAAGACAACTGGACAAATATATAGGGCCAATAATTATAGAAAATTTGATGAGAATAACGAGGAAGCGATTGAATGCTCGGATTCTGGGACGCGCTCGGATAAATGGGTTTTTTCTTTTTTCCAAAATTAGACTGGACTTGTGGACCGACGGATCGCGAGGATCAACCGGAAGCGATTCGGATGGTCGGATGGGAGCCTACGTTAGGATGATTATAGGCTCGGGATGCGCCCAGTGACGCAAGCCTAAGTTCCGATCGGGTCCACGGAATCACGAAGGCCTCGTCGGATTCTACGGAGGCTCCAAGCCGGCCCAAGTGTGTACCAGAATTCCGACTGTTTTCCCTGTTCCGCATCCGAGAAACCGCTTGAATTCCGATTTCTTTTAAAATTGTCGCCGATAGGCAAGGTAAATTTTTGTAAGCGAAAATATTTTTTGCGCAAATTACAATTATATGGTCTGCGACAGACGTCGTCTTTCTTAAGCATTTAAGCAACCCCAACCGTTCATCATCACGTGCATTAAGTGTGCGAACAAAGTGAACTCAATTCTTCCGAAATTGATTTCCGATTCCGGTTTCCGACAGGTTTCCGCTTCCGAGTTCCGAATTAAATGGGCACCATCCAAACCGAGTCCCGGTAATTCGGGTCGTTCATGGATATTCTAGCAAATGGGGCTAGGTCGTCCGAGGGTCCTACAGATTCTAAAGGGAAAAACCCTTATCACAATCTTCGTTCCCATTCAGTTCTGTACCTCTTTGTCACCCGCGATTATGGATGCCCCAAGCGAGCTCACGCTCTTACGCCACTGGCGAATATCTAAGTCGCAGCTGAATTACCCATTCAGCTGCACTTTCTCAAAGACATTCGGGTTCACGCCGACCGCGCACTCCGAGGCAAAGGGCAATGTGACGCGTCGCGTGACTTTGGTATTACTGACTCACAGCGGCTACGAAAGCGTAAATATTAATTAGCGAGCTAGAACATTCGATGAAAGAAAGCCATAGAGGAAGTAGTGGGGCATAGAAAACGATTCGAGCCTTCAGAACTGCTTCCGGATGTTTGTAAACATTAAGGCACACACGGAGAACAATCAGAGTCGAGGAAGAAAAAGTTTCGCGGACCATAGAGAGCATCACGAGCAAGTCAAACAGCGCATAGGGGTCGAAGTTTAGTTGGCACAGAACAGACCCACACCATAGAGTGTCGTCAAAACCGCATGGTACAGGTTACGTCACGCTGTACTGCGGACCATCACGGTACGAAGCGTACACCAATGACATGGTACTCGGTAGTCCAGGTCAGTACAGTACAGAATACCATACGGGATCTGTGGGTACAGCACGGTAAAAGGTGTACGGTACGGTTTGTGGATGGGTAATGACTCAATGGCGCTTGGTAGGGCACGTAGCGGGGAAATGGTCAGCGTACCGCGTGGGAATTCCACTTCGCACGCGCCAGTCAAAGCGGCAGAGAGTCGCTACTAAGGCATAGATCACAAGGACGGCACAAAATAGACGTATGAAAAGGCTTTGTACGGCTGAGACTATGGACACAATCATCTTATACCCTTCGGAAGGAAATGGTACGGCACAATTTTCGGCAAGGGCGCCAGTACGGTACGGACTGCATACCCTAGGCCTAAGACTACGCTAAAGGGTTCACTCATCCTGTAGATACGACCATGTTCGTTCACTATAATCCAAATTCCACCACGAGGGACGCACCACGCCCTGACCATGACCTCCCAAAACGCAAGCCAATGGCCATGACGCAAGCGTCATTCAGCCGCCATTTACCCCCATGTTCGCTATTCTTCTGGCCATTTGTGTTCTCCGGGCGTCTTACGCAATCTTACTTCGTCTTCTCTTTGGGATTGGCAAACATTGCGACGCCCCGGGAGGTGCATGCATGCGGGTCGGGTCGATGATCCCCTCGGCTTACTCATTTCAGCTGATGCGATGCAACAGCAGAAGGAAGGAGGAGAAAAGGAGGACAAAAATGGACGCGAACATGTGATATGTTTTCCGCTGAGTAAGGCGATTTCGGGCTTCGCTGCAGAGGAGCGGCCGAATTCGCCGCAGAGGAATAGCGGAATTCGACTCACTTTCAGCCATGTCAGCGCTTTACATGGAGCTGTAGGGTTCAGGGCGCGGTGTAGAGAACATTCATGAACCAGAAGGAGCTGTAGAAATTCACGTGATGTGGAGGAAAGGAGTGGGTACGGGCTATCACATGATGTGAGCTGAAGAAATGTTTCGCAAGAAGCTTCCAGCTGAGGCTCACAAGGAGTTCTTAGGCTTTCGCTGAAGTTTTTGGAACTGCGCGCTTTACGATATAGCACAAATATTGAGCTCAGGCTTGACTGAGCTCACTTCTTTGACGATGGCTACTAACTCACATGGGCGCGTCACAGGTTCCGCGTGAAAGAGTTGTGGCCTAGGCCTAAAGTGTCCCCGGGGTTGTTTTTATTGGCCACCTGGTACCAAACGGAGGAGTAGGTTGGCTCCACCTAACGCTCCAAGCCTTACTTTCGGTACTCGGACCAAAGCAAATGTCGTTCTAAAACTTTCTTCGGGTAATGTTACGGGAATTTCATTCTCAGTACTTATAGAAGTCGGTTTTACGACAGACGCTAGGATGCGGTTAACTTAAGATTTGCATTTTTCTATACGATGGCATCTAAAACTCCCACTTAAGTCGATCTCTTCAACAGCGAAATGCCTTGCATCGCTGAGGAATTTCACGTGACTGTCCCCGCAGTGCTGAGTGAGAATGGCGAATGGCGTGACGTAAGCCGCCGCGAAATTAGCAAGGGCCGGAAACGTGGGTTATTAGCCGGCGACGCGAAAGCGGATAAGCGGCCGTAAAATAGCCGCGAAACGGAAACGCGCGACATGTGATCGGCCAGACGAGGGCGGTGACGTATGTATGGAATTTCCTACGTAATTCGACAGTTTTTTAGACTGGGATAAACAGCAAAAAAATAGAACAAGTGGCTTTAAAATTCAGAAGCAATCCATATTTAATTTTACCGTTCTCCCAAAATTTAATTGTTTTACTCGTTTCAAAGAAAAGGCTTTTTAATTTAAAGGAATTTTACATAGTTTTAAATAAATTTTTCATAAACTTAAGCTTACAGTTCATCTTTGACCAAATCGGTTTTATCCTGCTTCAAACCTTTTCCGAAATATTATCGTTTTTTCAAGCCAGGCTCCACAAAACATCCCGAAGCCCGGAAAAGGACGCCCTCGACTCGGCCAGTGACCTAACGCGTCCAAAGCGACGCCGATTCGAAGGACAGTCGCCGGCAAGCCATCGCGCACAAGAGGTCACTAGCCTCACCCAGTTCACGTGAATTCCTGCCGCGTCCGAGCTTCCCCTGGCGAGGACCTCCTGGTGGACCTTGGATCCGCGCCAAACACGCGCTTGCCCCGATGTGCGCCATCTGCTCCATTTCCTGCTGAGCGCTGGTCACTCCAACCCATAATTATAGAGTGCGGGTCGGCCCGGCGCCCATTGGCAAGGCGCCCAATTGTTGTTTGCGTCAATGGGCGCTGGGGTGGACCGGGTGAGCCCTCGTGACGCGCTGACCCCGCGAAAGAGACGCCGAAACGGCGTGGATTGGAGTCGAATTTGGCGCGCAAATGAGTGTCCAAGCGGCGTCGCCGAATGCATTTCGAATGTGTTTGACCGCATTTCGGCGGCGCGCGCGGATTTCTCGCGCCAAGGCGGATTCCGGGGAACGTGTTGGAAGGAAATAATGCAGGGATTTTCGCGGGAAGTATGCACAGCTACCCGGACATTGCAACAAGACGATAAATGGACAAGGGCTCGGTGAGTCCTGGGTGAAGGGCCCCGGGGCCTAGGCGCCGGACCCAATACACAGAAACACGAAAAAATTCCAGCAACGGCGACGAAGTCCAGAAAGACCAGAAGAAAATAATGTATGTGCCGACGTCAGGATGCTATAGTGTATTTTGCTTGTGTCATTTCAACGTCAAACAATTAAGTAACTAAAAATGGTCAAACGAAGCCAACACACGGTCATGCTTACAGGCTTAAGCAGGTCACTACAAGAACAAGGAAAAAACACTTCGAATGTGAGTATTAAAATGGCACACGACAGAACGGCACGGACACATCCCTCTAGTTCAGGAGAGCCGAGACGGGATACCAAGCGACATAGGCTAAATGGGGACGTCGGTATGCTCGTGAAGTACGGCATGCCTGGGCTTTAGGGACGTGATTATTTAAGCGATCTCTGCTAAGTTGGCGGAATCTTCCAGAACCTCGTAGGGTGCCACTTATCCTCCGACTCCTCCGACATATTGGCTTCGATCAAAACACACTCGTGACGACGAGCGGCGACGAAGGTGCGAAAGCGCGCGCGCACTACGCCTCGCTGACTGACGCTAAGTGGTCGTGACGCATTCGCCAAACACGCGTCCACAAACTTGTCGCATTGGGATGCGCGCATAAATCGCGCGCTGGTCACATGATCCCCAGCCCGCGCGCATACAATGGCGGTCCATGGATGACCAAAGTGGACACATCGCAAACAAGACGCATGAAAGTGTGTCTGTGTCCAGGTATCGCGAGCGCGCGAAAGTTCGGCTGAATGGAGCAAATGTGGAGTGGACATGTGGCGGGAAGAAGAGGGAAAATCAAGAGGAGACCATTCTCTTCGGAGTGATCAAAGTACAGACATGTCATGTGTCCGAACCAAAGTAGGCGGAACCCATGGGCGGACGGGGAAAGCAAAAAAAGATCTCATGCCATGGTGCCGTTGCGATCCGTCGATTCCTCAACACATGCAGAAAAAAGGGTTCGCTCGCAATCTTTTGGCTTGACCCGGGTCTTTAGGCCGTAACCGGCCCGGGCGGTTAAGACGCGAGAGCCTCAAAACTGCTGCAAGCTTAAGACACTAAGTCTTAAGCAAAGCCCTGATGGTATAAAAACGATGGGGAAAAATAGCCTCGACCTTGGAGCGGGCGAACGGGTAATGCTCCGAAAGTAGAATCGAAATTTACCAATACGTCGGCCGATACTCCGAGAAGCTTCGAAGCACGAAGCCCCAAAGTTGAAAGCATGACGAGCGCCCTAAAAAGCTGTGCTTTGACAACTGTGAAGAGTTCCGGTTGGCAAACCCGGCGGGACGTACCTAGGGGATCTGTGGTGAGCTTACCCTTCGTAGGGACACAGATTTACAGAACGTACTTTTGCAGAGAGGCACAGATTGTGCAAAAATTAAGCTCATTTGCAATGCGATGGAACGTCGCGGAATCCGATCGCCGCAGACGTTTTTTTCGACGAACATGGAACCCCGCTTTCCTTCTCTCCTCGTCGCAGAGCAGCGGCGGATAACCGGGATCCGCATTCTTCGCATTCTCGCCCCTGCGGCGGAGGCCGTCGGGCGACGCAGTTCTTCCGCGCGGCGACCCACTTCCGTCGGCGATTATTCGCGGAAAGGGTGCGAAAGTTTTAGCAGCGCGTCGCGAACGCCTACGCGTAAATCAGAGGAATTTGTTTAGGGAGGGTGATTATTGTGAGGGGGGGCTGTCCGCCCCGGTAACGTGCAGGAGCTTAACAAGCAAATCTCTATAACTTCTTGACCATCAAAGGGGATGGGAACCTCGAAGACAGGCTTGTCGATGGCATCGAATCGCATCCTTACGCTCGCGTTCAGAATGCGAGTGCAAACGTCGACGAACTCCCACTCTCTTCATCCTGCAGGCCAGTGCACATTGATGGCCGTCATGCATCCCGTTCAGAGAACGCATGCGTTTCTAGCAAACAAGAGGAAATTACATGAGGACTTCAGCCCGCCCCTCGAAGCAGAGAATGCTGTAATACCATCAACGTACTTTACTTGGGGACAGTGCAAAAAATAGCAAAAAGATTACCGATTTTTTTAAACGCGGTGTTTTTTCTTCAAATTTTTGCATATTTCTATGCGAATAATTTCTATTTTGTCCTTGATTCTTGAGCAAAAAATTTTGTTCAGTGTTTTTTTGCAATGATTTTAACCGAGTTTTAATCAGTAAAATGTTTTTGCCCACGCGACAGAGCCTCTCGCAATTATCTCATTAGCGCATAGGGATTAAAGTTCGGTTGCCATTTTCAGCCCGGATGCTATTGGACCACATGAGACTCGCGTTATTCCCAGCGTTGCAAACGCGTAGCAAAAACGGTTTCGCTGCCCCCGTGAAACCCGCCCTGAGCATCCGGCGGCATTCGCGGAGCAGGAAATATAGGATTACCTCGGCGCGTGATCGTCTGGCTCGCGGCCAGCGGGCACACCCAAATGTCGTCCGGAATGGGGTGCGGGAAGACAGGAAAGCGTGCACTAGCGCAGAAAAGGCGTAATTCCACAAAGGGGTAAAATACTGTTAAACAAAAGAATAAAAGAAAAATCTCTAAAGGTTCGCACAAAAAAGATTTAAAAAAGACTTAGTTGGTTTTCTTATTTTATAATTAGCAAAAAAAAACACATAAAAATATTTTATAAGCGAAATTTTATAAGCGAGAATTTTTCACGGAAATGACGGGAAACGTTGAGAAACGGGACGAACTTTCTTAGCATTGGGCCAACCACACTCATTGACGACGACAGGCTACGAATTCGACAGCATATGGTCCACTTTCTTATCACTCATCGCTCAAGTTCCCAGCTGACCGTTGGGAAGTTTGTTTGCCCACTTCCGTACCTTGGTCCCGGTGCGCTACGTACACGATTTGGCTTCGTCGCGAGGAGCACGAAGGCAGAAGCCACATACTCCTGGATGCAGGTTCGCTTATGGCTGCAGCATCGCCTAATAGAACCCGAGGAGCACAAATACAAATATGCACCGAGCAGGATGACTCTGCGGTTGCAGGCGTGGATTATTGGTTCCAAAAGAGTCTTGGAGAAACACCAACGACTAGTAGTTGTACTAATAAGTGGAAGACCAGTGGGCTCACAACAATGGCTGAACACAGCGTAAGCAGATGGTCGGGGGATGGGAGAAGGCGGCATTTGTCTTCAAAAATAAATTTCGACACATGAGAGTTTTCCTCTTTGAAACCCTCAACAACCGACAACTCAGACTGCATGTACCGCCATCAGAATGCGGGAACCCTTTCTTTATAGACGTTATTTAGAGGCCCTCGTGGTTACGCAGTGTAGTCCATTTAGAGTTTAACGCATTCGTCAGAGTCCGAACTTATAATCTCTAACTTTTGCTGCTGACGGAGCCCCTTGTCTTAAGCGTCTTCGCGCAAAAGGTCATTGATGCCAATCTCGCGCACCGAGAGGGTAATAATTATACGTCGCCGCTGCACTCGCGAACTTTTGCTCATGCTGAGAAGCGCGTAATTTATGAGCGCAGCGAACGATAGAAAGGACGATATGCATGAACGCGTAAGCTAAAAATATCCAGCGGTTTGTAAACGGAAGTTTCAGGCATGCGCGCAAAAGAGACCAGGAAACGGCAGTCTAAGTAAGCCTAGGTCCAAGTCTGAGTTAGGGAAAATGCCATTTTTTACTCATGCTCATTAGCCTCGTACTCATTAGCTCCCCTTTACTCATGCTCACACTTATTAGCCGACGTAATAGGGCAATTGAGAGGTAACAAGGATTGTCTTCGAGGTCCAAGAACCAAGAGGGACACGCTTAAACCTTGGCTTCTGGGATGATCACTGCTACGTTTATCCGATGATATACCTCCGCTTACGATACACACGCTTAGTCCCTACACGGTGAGCACCAGCAAACAGAGCAAGTGTTACGCTTTCGCGTTTGGTGGTGATTAATGATGTAGGCTATACGTTGCCGGCGATCTTACACCCTTCCAGCGCAACAAAGCCTTGCTTTCCAGCGGAGGTTGCAAGGCACTAGGAACAGCATGTTGCCCACGTTCAAAGTACTAACACCTGCGTGCCTGTTACACTTCGAGCACATTCCGACAGCATGCGGGGTAGTGCAAGACGTCATAATACGGTATGACGCGAGCTTCTCGAGCCGATGTAGCCGTGATGCCTACACCTACACCGGTCTACCAGAGGGTTGGTGGGAGCCGACTGTAGACGTGCTGCTTATGCGGGAGAGTGGCTTGAGCAAAGTGGCTTGAGCAATACGAGCGCTTGATCTAGCTTTTATTTGTGAGGATCAGCAACTTGTCTGGTAGATAAGGCCTTATTAGTGTGTGAACCAGAATTTTCCGATTTAGAACTGAACCTAAGCTGGTCTGGGTCTGGTTCAGTTCACTACGTCAGTAACGAACATGCAGGTTCAGTTAAACTGCCCCTAAGCGGGACACTGAGCCGCTGGCTGAGGGGTTAGTAAGAAGAGACTTTCTAAAAGGCACGAGCAATTCTTTTCGAGCGCAGCAACGGGCGGCTGGCAACAGGAGAAGATGCACACTACCAGGAAATACTGCTCGTCACACTGGACGGGCTGAGGTATCCTGGAGGATGAACTCCTCATCATTGAAGAATAGCTGCTTGTCATGGACGTCTATCCGGATCAGGGACAGACGATCTGGCTTATCGCTGGGATGAGCTGCTTCATCCTTCGCAGCTCGGTAAGGACGCGTGACGTCAGCCACAGCTCAAAGTTGATCACAACTCCGTAGCCAACGCCGTCGTGCGCTCTGCTCAGTTCGCGGCGTAGTGTTTGCTCTCAAGCATACGCACAAAGCAGGCTACGTCGTCGGAGCAAGGGGATGCACCTGCCAGCTGGCGGTCGCCGTTTGTAGCTGTGCAGCGATGATTCAGCTGTCGCGAGTGGGTCGCTTCGCAGCACTGCGCATTCAAAACGTCATGGAACTGCGTTGGCGCTGATCACATGCGTTTCAAGCTTCGACGGTTCCGATCGTTGGCTACAGTTTAAGCGTCAGGATCGGAGAAGAGGCGGCAATGCACGCAACAAAGTGCTGCGAGCGCAGGCAGCTAGAGAGGAAGCCGGGGAACTACCGGATCATCGCCGACGAATGTTGCTTGACAACGAAGCTAAGTTCTGCTCATCAGGCTAACAATTCGGTGACGCGCAATGAACTCCTTCTGGAGACTTCTGTTCATGATCGCTTACGAATGATTCACCCGTCGCCACTGCAGGGAATCACTGGCCTTTCTGCGTTCCGAATTCCACCGCATTGCGGGGGACAAAAGACGCCAACTCGGCTGCAGTCTTAAGCGCTGAATCAGCGCTTTGGATTGCAGCAAGCGCAGCTGAAAGTACGGGAAGAATTCCGTAAATATCTCCGCTCAGTGATCGCCGAGAAAACGTTTGGAATGCACGGAGGCGCTTCTAAGAACAAGGAGGTTCACGGCGAGGCTTAGGCGTCCACTTCTTAGCGAGGATCGGTTTAAATGAAAGGGAAACGAATTTAATAAATCAGCAAAAATTTTATAAAATATATTTAGTTAAAGTTCGTTGTCAAAAATTTCTTGGTGCGCGAGAACTTATTTTTGTCGACATTTTAGCCCCCAGTTTTGCTATTTTTCTGTAACCTTCACTTAAATTTTTTAAATTTTCTTGAGCCAAATTCATCCCCGAACAGTAGGCTAAGTCTTTGCGGTTTCCTTCCGGTTGCGCCGCGCGACTTGAAAAGGGTGCCGTTCGAAATTTGAACGGAGCCGCTGGCGATAAATCACGCAAAGAAATAGGGCCGTCGGCAAGGACGAAGCGAATGCGCGGTGCGTTTCACGGAAAACCAATAAAAATCCGTTTGATGGCTTAAGCGGCGGAATAAAGAAGACCACCGGCGGCGGTCCGCTTAGAATGGGGACATTCTGAGAGCTTTACAGATGCAAATGCGTATGTGTCTGGAAAGTGAATCGTCTATGAATGTGCAGCGTCCAAAGGTCCGTTCAGGTCGCCGTCGAGAATCCAGACAGAGACTGGAGTAGTGGGACAGGACTGTCTTCTACCCTGCAAAATAGGATTCGTTTCTCGTGGTCCTAAAAGAGAGTCCCTTGCCTCTAGATCTGACGACTGAACGCTGACTCGGCTGACTGGTACTCCACTGACTCGTAAATCACAAAAATCATGGCTGGTACGCATGCGCCCTTAACCCCAGGCCACCGTTCGCAGATTCACTCTCTTGCAGTATTCTGCTTGTGTGTTCACTACGGAATTTTTGTTGCTACTACAAATTCATGAAAGCTTGGCAGCTTCCGGTATCGGAAAATGTCATGATTTATCGATGGGTTACGTCCGCCGAATCGACTCGAATCGATCCTGTTCGACAAAGCAGCGAGGAAGACCCTGTTGATGTTGTTGTCTCACGTGTTTTCACCAAAAGGTCAGGACGGAGACTTCACGCGTCGAGAGGGCAATAATTTACGCCGCCGCTGAGGGCCCGAAACTTCCGCGCATGTCAAGACGCGCGTAATTTATGCGCGCAGCTACTGCTGATGGCGCTGATACGCAAACGGCTCGGCACTAAAGATGCGGAAGATAGTTTCGAGAGAACTGTGACGGAAACGAAGAGCATAATGGAAGGGAGTGAAGCCGAAACTATTCTGTTCCGTCTGGAAGCAGCACAGGCCTCAGCAAGCACATTCGCGTGCCGTTCCACCAACATCTGTAGCAAGCATGATAAGGCACATTACGGAACATGCATGATCCGAAGGATTTCATCAAGTTTCTACGATGTTTGCATTGCACTCGAAAAACTTGAAAAATGTGCTTTCTTCTGCTCCTTCATTTTGTGCTTTGGTTCGATCTGAATTTCGGTACACCCATTTATCGACTTCATGGATGCATTTCAGAGGCGCATGTAGCGCCACACTAGCAACATCAACAGCCTCGAATCGTCCAGGGGCGAGCAGTGCACATTGTCTTGCACCGTACCAGCACAGCGATGAATTCCGTCGGTGACACGGTACGGAGTACGGTATGGGTCTTTCCGGTACGGCACGACTGGACACTCATCTGCGTATCCACTCTTCTTGCCAGGGGTAATGTTACAACTAATGGTCGGCAACCGTTAGGCGTACCGCACTCCGTACCGTGCTGATCCATCCCGTACCATGCTCCGTTCCGTACCGGTCCACACTGTACCAAACCAGCACGGTATGAAGTACGGTACGGGCCGTACTACGGCACCGCTGCCGATCTTTTGCTATAACCGCAAAAGCCCCTGATTTGTAAAACTTTATTGAACTTCGTTCTACCGTTCTGTGCTCGCCCACGATGATACCGTCCGACCACCGCGAATTTGTACCACTTCCGTCCACTCGATCCACACTGTAATAATCCCTTCGTGAGGGGTCATCCGTGACTAATTTACGCCCACGCCCGTTCACCTTCGTCGTTTACCTTCGATGGCATCCTGCCCGACGCGGCGCGGCCTTGGAGGTCTCTAACGGCGCTGCGGCGGCACGCTTTCTTGCGCCACGCAGCGCCGCGTCGCGCAACCGTTAATTGCGCACTCTTGCGCGTAAGAAGGCCGGGTAATGTGCGCAGTGGATGCGCATTAAATCGTTCCCATCGAGCCCCGCGTCGAATGGGCCCCTTTGAGGACCCTGAATGAGCAGCTGATCCGATCTCTCGCCAAGTACTGCCGCCTCGACGGCGGCGTTCCGTCGTCGGCAAGGTCCCGTGGCGGCTTAGACCACCAAGGGACCGCCCGAACGGACCACCGAACGAGTGGGCGCTGCGATTTGAATCGGTGCCAAGCGGTGGCGGCTTGAGCGAAGAAGGCACGTGACTCGGAAAGATCGGGAAAGTTAGCGAGAGATGTGCAACAAAAGCCGAGGTCGCTTAAAGCTGAGCAGCACACAACACCTACGCCATAGGGGATCCATGATCGGATTCAGGTTGGCAAATACATTGTTTTGGCTTTGGTAATTTTTGGTTCAAATTCGATCCAAAAATCCAATTTTTTCGAATTGGCACCCGACAAAACGATCAGCCGCTATGAGCTCACGTACTGAATTTTGCATTTTTTTTTGTTCAGATTTCAGTCGTTTCCAGCCGCCAACGCCCGCCGCATGCAATATTTTCGATGCATGCCTTTGAGGGTATGGGGCTCGCCCTTTTTATGGGAAGGGGCACCAAAATAAGTTGGCGGGGAAAAATTTTATGGAAGAGTAGTGGAAAACTACCCCCCATTTTCTTTTATGCCGCTCACACCCATACGGCAATTTAGCCTTTTTTCTTATCTTTGATTTGGGATACGAGAAGGCCCCATCTGATCAACAGAACAACGCGAGTCGTCTCAGTATTTTTGTGTAATTTAAATAAAAAGCCAATATTCAAAGATAACTTCACTAATTTTTAGAAAGTCCTCACGATGAAATACTCATAGACGCATCCACTGTTGATTTACACAGCGTGTTTACATCCGGATGCAGCTGATTCATCGGCCCTGCAGAAGTGTTTATCCCATCGGTTGCATTCCGCTGGCTCAAAAGTTTTTCGTAAGCCGCCACTCAATGCGGGCTAGACCCGCGATGACGCAGCGCCGCCGTCGCTTCTTTGCGATGCATTACTCATCGCAGCGCTGCGCTCCGCTATGTTTGCCGTCCGTTGTACCCGCCGTTGTTTGCTCATTAACGAGCCATTCCGCTCCGCCGTGGCGGCGACGGAATGACCACCACCGTTAGCGGAGATGCGATACGAACCCGCTTTCGCATAATAAACAAATGTGACCGCGATGCGATGTTCGAACGCCGAGCGTTCGAGCGGCGCGATGAACGGAAGGGATCGGATTTAGCGGTGGACAGAGTGGGGAGCCACCGGATGCGCGGAACACAAATAAGCAAGCAGAGCGCTTTCAAACGGGTGCCGAATCCGAAGGGGAAGTTGACTCTGAGGGTCCGGAAATCGGCCAGATGAAAACATGCGCGCCGAGCAAGCCACTGCTGATATTTGGTCGTTGGGGAAGCCACTAAGGCTGGCCACAATTCACTGACTTCAGGCGTATTTAGCGTCATTTTGCTAGTCCAAAGTGCATCAAAACTCGAAACTCATGCAAGTTTCAGCACTAGACGATACGACGAACTCGGCAAATTCCATCTGAGACCCCTGGTGCCAAGTACATGGCGGAAATGGACTGTCAGGGATCGGGAACGGGCCCGAATAAAACATGCGCGCTGAACAAGCTAGTGCGGACATTTGACCAGGAAGGGGACAGGAGGATACGGCCATAAGTACGCATCCCGCCGAATTCTCGCCCAGCCCAAAGCCCAAAGGTGCCCAAAATTATAACATGATAGTAAGGGAAGTACGGCTATGTAGAGCACGAACTGGGGTAACCCAGCTAATAAAACAGCGTCGAGCGCATGTGCAGATCGTCTGTGCACTATAGACGTTGGCAACGTATCTTTTTTCAGTACGCTTGCACTTTCGATAGACCCAGAAAGTATCCTTCATCCCCTAGAGAGTCGTGCAAAACACATGTACTTTTGCAGACGCAAGGGCGATAACGTGCTACGCAGTGCATTATAGTTGTTGTGCAAGGATTCAACCACAATGAATTTGTTTGAAAATTCGTTAGCGTTCTGCTTAAAGGTCGGCGACCGTACAGATGGTACGGCCGTATCGACGCGAACAGCCGTACTATCGGTGTGGAGCAAGGTACTGGTGGAAGTGACCAGTACGAAGTAAGGTACGGCTCCATTCACGATATTTACACGAGTACGGCACGTATAGCACCGCTCCCTAACGGATTATGGGCCCTTTCATTTCATACATCTCATTTTCCATGAGCCTCGTCTTTCTAGGCCGTTTTGTGCCGTGTTTTTAAAATATTTTTTGTATGAAGGATATTCTGGATCCTTCAGAGCTCGTCCTCTTGGCCTCATGTGCCCATCACTTTGCGAACGGTCTTGACCTTGCGCGGCCATTGTGCTCGCGTCACTTTCAAATCACGCTTTTTGTCGCCACTTATCCTCTCGAGGCTCGAGTGCGCGGAGGCATTCAAAACGCAATCCGAGCCACCGCGGCTCGGACGGCCGCCACCACCGCCGCCGCTTGAGGATCATTCCGCCGCGCGGCCACTCCTTGCGCGCACATTTCTGCACGCGATGCGCACAAAAGACGTCGCGATGCGCAGCGCGGCGGTGGCTGGCGGGGCCTGGCACGGCGCCAGCGCTTGGCGCGCGGCCACCGCTGTGCGCAGCGGCCACCTGATGTGTCATATGTTCGCGTCGACGAGGGTCATCCGAGCCCCACCGATCGCGCTCGGGCGGGCGGGAGAGGTAAAAGTGTTCGTCGAGTGCGCAAGCCGAGGGAGCATCTCATAAATTATCCGCCGCGCAAAGGCTCGTATGACACGAGCGCAAACAGATCGGTCGCTGTCCGTAATGAAATGATGGGCCATAAGTGGGATGGAACGCAAATTAGATATCCACAGAGTGTTGCATATGATCGCGCGAGTTGTATTTCATCCGAAAAATTCCGAACCGCTGAAGCACAGATCAGTAATATCCGGTTATTGCAAACTAAGACCGGTAGACCTCCGCAAAAACCACGACTTTAGCTTCGGAGAATGTCCTTCGGAGAATGTCCCCTAGGGAAAATATGACCACAAAAAGCAGGCTTTGATTGAAAAGTTAGCCAGGTACGGCAGAAACTGATAGGCGCCTTTCCGCAGGCTATTTTAGCTAGTGCTAGTCGCAACAATCGTTTTCGGGCCGAAAGTGAATCTCGAACCCCGCCAAAAATTGCACCAAATTTCGATATCCGAAGCCGCACATCAGTCCCATTCCTGTGTTGCGCCTCCATTAGCATTTGAAAAAAGCCAGCGTCAATTTTGGTGTGCAACATTCTCCGATCCGTCTGTTCGCCGTCCATTGTTCCCGTTTACAAGCACGTCGCAGATGTGTCGACGGCTCGAAAGCCGCTACCTCTCCACCTTTTAAAGCGCATCGGAATGCGAACGTGCGTAAATGGAAACATTCTCGCAATTGGACAAAGCCGCTCGAAATGGGCTATTGTTGTCTGCGCGTCGTCATCGTCGCGGACGCTTTCTGCGCACGCGGTGCCAAGACAAATGGCCTCGATGATACCGACCGTTAAAGGACGCATCCTTCTCCGGACGCCACGATGGATGGTCACGTCCCAAAAGTACACCTGAGCGGCTTTCTCCAGACGGAGGAAAGCAAAGCGTCACAAGACGGACCGGCGATCGTCTATCAGCCGGATGAAAGTTGCGACTTGGGGCAAAGACCTCGGACTTGGGGTCATCGAACACTACGAGAGGTACTTGCTTAAAAATCAAAATACCTAAATCGAAAGCATTTTCCGAGAGTCCGGGTAAAACAAAAGCCAGAAAAGCGGGAAAAAGTAAAAAGAACTGAGAAGGCATCACAAGAGCACGTTGTTTTTTTTGGAGAAATGCAGTCAGTGTCCAACGAGAGCGCACGCTTAAAAGTGTGCTGTCTGCAAAACCGAGCAGCGTCAACTGCGATGAATGGGTATAGAAATCATTATGATGGGTACAGGACTGCGGTGTCTGGACTTACAATCGCAGAAATCCTCTTGAGAGTGTAACACATATCCGTTCGTAGATTCCTATTCCAGGCTAGCCTCCAGGACACGTGCCCAGGATACGCAGGCAGGGCACTAGCTTTAACGCATCGTCTTTAGGATCCTCAAGTGTATGCATATTTGAAGCGGACCGTTTCTGACGTCACCTTGCATCTTCAAAGCTCGCAAATTGCGCTCCTATGCACAAACTACACTGTTTCTGACCGCGAACTTCCGGTACCTTTCTATTTCAAGCGAGAGTGTACCGTATCAGTTCGCTACACTCCATCTGCTCCTCGCCGTTTGGCGCTGACTAATCTCTCACTTTTCGCCACAATTCCCTCCAGCTGACGAGGTCCGTTCACATGACCTCCTTTCGCGTAGCTTTCGTAGCGTGCGAAACCGCCATCATATGACAAGTGCAAACGATGATTTCTCTTTCCCGCTGACGGCGGTGGAAACCGTCTGCAGCGCGTCAGCTGAGCGGGTCCGCGCTCGAAGAAGGGGCGCAGCAAGCAAGCAAAGTGTCCGTTTTCTGCAAGCGAAAGCACGACCGAATTCGCGGGCGTCGCATGACGTCAAGCGACCAGACAACCACGAGGGTGTGGTGGCGGAGAAGGAGCGATTTCGTCGTGGACAAGCGGAGATGAGAGGAAAGAGCTGTAGCAAAAGTGAGGGACGTTCTCCAAGGAACGGACGAAGCATCTTTTTGAACTATCCCGTCTGCCGCCCGAGGTTCATAAGATAGTGATTCTGAACCCTGGACAAAATCCATCTGCCAAGGTCGACCTTCGTAGGCTGGACGAGGGACGAATAAGGCATGTGATGGGATTGTAAAACTGCCTACACAGTTCTGGCTACTATGCAAGGTCACCTGTAGCCGCATGGGACAATGAGATTACCAAAGAGGTCTCCCACGTTACATGGTGTTATGCGTAGGCAACTTTGTTTAGTTGCGATACGCAATGAAGCACTTGGCGTTCCATGTAGTGCAAAAAAAAATTCCAGGTCCTGGCCGGGATCGAACCGGCGGCCTCTCGCGTGTGAAGCGAGCGTGATAACCACTACACCACAGGACCGCTTGGTGACCTTCCAAGGATTCTCCTCTTCCTCTTGCTAAGTGTGGCCGAGGACTTCGGGCAAAGATAAAATGGGTCGATTTCGTGTCGACGCGTCGCTTTTCAACACCGATATTTTGTTTTCGCAAGCTTATTTTTAATTAAATGTGCTATTGTTGAAGCGCACCTAAGGAAGCACTTAGTTCTAGACGAGATTTTTTAAATGTTCTTGATGAAAAGTATGCCGACGGGTGCGGCTCTGCAGCCGATGGCTAGACTACGACGCCGGGTCCATTGTTCTCCNTCTCTAATAAAGAGTTCTCACCAGCCCCGTGTGTCTCCGTACTTTGGTTGTTCTAATACAACAGTAGCCAAAAGTTACTGTTAAGCAACGGTTTAAGCTTATGCTTAGGATTATTTTTGCCTTTAGTACCGACCTAGTACAGCTTTTTAGTACGGGACGTACTGAGTACGGTACGGCTGTACGGTACGGGAGGATCACTACGGTACGGCAGTACGGTACGGCTTGGGTTTGCCGACCTTTAGTTTTGCAATTCCATCCCCTGCCTTATTCGTCCCTCGTCTCGCCTACGAAGGTCGACCTTGGCAAATGAATTATGTCCAGAGTTCAGAACCACTGCGTTATGAATCGTCGGGCGGCAGACGGGATAGTTCAAAAAGTAGCTTCGTCCGTTCTTTGGAGAACGTCCCTCACTTTTGCTACCGCTCTTTCCTCTCATCTCCGCTTGTCCACGACGAAATCGCTCCTTCTCCGCCACCACACCCTCGTAGTTGTCTGGTCGCTTGACGTCATGCGACGCCCGCGAATTCGGTCGTGCTTTCGCTTGCAGAAAACGGACACTTTGCTTGCTTGCTGCGCCCCTTCTTCGAGCGCGGACCCGCTCAGCTGACGCGCTGCAGACGGTTTCCACCGCCGTCAGCGGGAAAGAGAAAAATCATCGTTTGCACTTGTCATATGATTGCGGTTTCGCACGCTACGAAAGCTACGCGAAAGGAGGTCATGTGAACGGACCGCCAGCTGGAGGGAATTGTGGCGAAAAGCGAGAGATTAGTCAGCGGCAAACGGCGAGGAGCAGACGGAGTGTAGCGCACTGATAAGGTACACCCTCGCTAGAAATAGAAAGGTACCGGAAGTGCGCGGTCAGAAACAGTGTAGTTTGTGCATAGGTGCGCAACATGCGAACTTTGAAGAGGCGAAATGACGTCAGGAACAGTCCGCTTCGAAATGCATACACTTGAGGATCATAAAGACGATGCGTTAAAGCGAGTACCCTGCCTCCGTATCCTGGGGACGTCTCCTGGAGGCTAGCCTGTAATTTCTGCGAACGGATATGTGTTACACTTCCAAGAGGATTTCTGCGATTGTAAGTCCTGTCAACGCAATCCTGCACCCGTCAGAATGATTTCCATAACGTTCATTGCAGTGACGCTGCTCGTTTTTCCAGGAGTTCACTATTGCGCGTGTCTCCTTGTTGGACACCGTCTACATTTCCCAAAAACAACGTGTTCTTGTGATGGCTTTGTAACTCTTATCACTCATGCTTTCTTTTCACTTTTTCCCGCTTCCCTGGCTTTTATTTTACCCCGTATCTCGGCAAGCGCTTTCGCTTTATTCTGATATTTAGGCAGGTACCTCTCGTAGTGTTTGATGACCCCAGGACTGATGAATTTGCCGCAAATCGCAACTCTCATTCGGCTGATAGACGATCGACTGTCTGTCTTGTGACCATTCGCCTTCCTCCGTCTGGAGAAAGCCCCTCACGTGTACTTTTCGACGTGACCATCCATCGTGGCGTCCGGAGAAGGATGCGTCGTCCTTTAACGGTCGGTATCACCGGGGCCATTTGTCTTGGCACCGCGTGCGCAGAGCGCCGATGACGACGCGCAGACAACAATAGCCCATTTCGAACGGCTTTGTTCACTCACGGGAATGTTTCCATTTACGCACGTTCGCATTCCGATGCGCTTTTAAAGGCGCAGAGGTAGCGGCTTTCGAGCCGTCGGGACATCTGCTGCGTGCTTGTAAACCGGAACAATGGACGGCGAACAGATGAATCGGAGAATGTTGCACGCCAAATTGATACTGGCCTTTATCAAATGCTAATGGAGTGAAATTCCGCGGCAGGAGCGAATCAGTAAGCCAAAGCTTAGGCTTAGAGCAGTAATACGGTACGGGTTCCGACCTTTATGCAAAACTGCCTCGACGATTAACGGAAGCTCGAAACCTCGTGTAGCTACACTGTTCTGGCTACTATGCACGGTCACCTGTAGCCGCAACAATGAGCTTATCGAAGGTCTCCCACGTCCCATGGAGTTATGCGCAGGCAACTTTGTTGAGTTGCGATACGCAATGAAGCACTTGGCATTCGATGAAAACGCAAAAAAAATTTCCAGGTCCTGGCCGGGATCGAACCGGCGGCCTCTCGCGTGTGAAGCGAGCGTGATAACCACTACACCACAGGACCACTTGGAGACCTTCCAAGGAATTTCCTTCTCGCTCCTTGACGTTTCTATCACTGTGAGTAATGACCAGCGAGGCTGGACGAATGGAATCTTAATTACTTAATTATTAATCAGGGTATTTGTAAATGCGAGCATAAGGGTTCTTGTCATGGAAATGCTGCTTTAAACGCTTGTAATTCCTCGCTAAACTCGATCTTTTTTCCATGTGAATTATAATGGGTGCGGCTCCTAAGCTAGTTGCTAGCCTACGACGCCGAGTTCATTGTTCTCCACGCAGTATCATGTGCTAACTACATGTCCTCGTCTGGTGCGTTGCAAGGTGCGCCGCGCGAACGACGCTTTCTCACATGTGACTCTCTTAGCCGAGCAGCGTCGTCGAGCAGCGCAGTTAATACCCGTCTTGTAATCGCTTGCGCAAACACACGCCCGGCTGGGAAGCCGAGACTGAGGAAGCGAAAGGAAGCACGAGGCGAGACTGACTGTCAAAGGCGGCTCAATGTTCGCGGAAAAGGAGCAGCTAAAAAAACGAGCAGCAAAATAGGCGAACGATTGCGTATATTCAAATGGAACAGGCGCGTGACGAGGACCACCTGTTGGTCTACAAACGACGCTTACGCGCTCAGCTTAAGCGCTAAGTAACCGCCACAAAGAAACATGAGCTGGTATGCAGTCCAATGTACAGACGAGAACGAGTTGCTAGACGTCGGACAGATACAAAAAGGAGCAAAGTAAGGCTAAGATGTACCACGTAACGATGATACATCTCGACTTTACTTTCACACGCTCGTGTGAAGGTACGCAAAGTAATCGCTCCGAGGACCCGATGGTCCGGGAAGACAACGCATGCCCACGCCCATCAATCCGGGCCCGCGGCATGTTTACACGGATCAACATGCGCAGAGAATAAGTGGCTTGGGATGGGACAAGAATGCAGGCACCGGCCATGTGACAAGGAGAACCTGCTGGTCTAAAAACGACGCTTTCCCGAGCAGCTTGACCGCTAAGTAACCGGCACAGAGAAGCATGAGCTGGTGGCTGACAGGAGTTCAGTGTAGAGACGAAAGGAGTTGGTAGCTAAGCGGCGGACAGGAGCAAAAAGGAGCAAAGCAAAGCCGAGATGTATCACCGCACGCACGCGTGAAGGTAAGGAAAGTGATCGCTCCGAGGACCCAATGAACTGGTCAAACAACATGCTGACTGATTGTTTGCAAGAGCAACGTGCGCTAAAAATAAGCAACTTGAGCTAGGACAAGAATGCAGCAAAAAACGGCACAAACCATGTGACGAAGACTAACTGCTGGTCTAAAAACGACACTTGCGTGCGCAACTTGAGCGCTAAGTAACCGGCACGAAGAAACACGCGCTGGCGGCTGAAAGGAGTTCAATGTACAGACGAAAGGAGTTAGTAGCCAAGCGTCGGACAGGAGCATGTAGGAGCAAACTAAGTCCGAATGTCCGAAACGCGTTTTTATGAAGGTACAGGAAGTCACCGCCCCGAGGNCGCTGTCCCAAGGGTCGGTACCAAGAGCCATTGGTGCCTACAAAACAATAGCATAGCTTCAAAGTTGCGAGCCAAGACTGCGAAAGGATTCCGTTTTCAGGTGTTGTTTGGATTCAGTTTTTTAGGCAAAGTTCAGTTCACGTGCCTAGTGGAGCCTAAAGCTTAAGTGCCTAAGCCAAGCAGCCACTAGGCGCCTCCGGATGAATTCTATATGGACTTTGCCAATATTTCCAGGAAAGTTACATTGGCATCTCCCTAGCATAAGTAGTCAATGTAGTCTACAGTTTCAAACATGACAACACAGGCGCTTATCGTCGAAGCTACATACTTTCGTCCACTGTTGAGAAAATAACTGCTCAGTTGCCGGTTTTGGCCATGTGTGGAAGACGAACAATCAGTTGGCCTGACCGGCCAAGCGCCCCAACTACTCTTAGGTCAGCATCGCGGGAATTCCGGTAAGGACAAGCGATAATATGGTTCGCGAGAGTCACCGTCTCAACGAACCGTTGAAATCCGCGTGGTCCGCATAGCTTGAGAAGCGCGCGAAAGATAGTCGTTCTAGTTCCGCTTCGGTGTACATGGGACCTCTAAAATTTTAGACCCGGTCAGGACCGGTCTGAACGACAAGAAGTAGAGAATTTTAGAGGAGTCTGCATACATTACAAAAAGCACAACTAGGCTCGGACCATGATTTTATTAGGGTAATCACGCAAATAAGCCGACAGCGTTGCAAAGGATCTGCCTGTCTTAGGATGTTGCAACTACGCAAATCATTGTAGCCACTCCCGCTCTCTCGCGCTGTGGACACACGTACGGTCCCTCGCATTTATCGTGCTTCCCCTTTCGAACGCGCGTACCGCGTGAGCAGTCTTCACCAAGCCGGAAGTAGCGCTCGCAGATGTGGTGCGTCGTGGATCCCTTTTGCAGGACGCATGGAACCATGAGGTAATCAAGTCGATGCGCTTGGTCACATTGAGCGTCGGGTAGGTTGCGATTGCACAGCACTAACAGTTGCGTGTCCGGTTAGTAAAGGCAGATTTCATGGAAGCGTGTTCCACTTTATGTACCTTAAAATCTCGGTTCAGCCCACTTGGCGTGATTTTTTTTTGGGGTGGTGTATTAGAGGGGACTATTGTTGTGAACCCTCTTGGAGTGGTCATTTTCGGATTCAAATTTATTTTTTCGAATTTATTTATTTATTATCATTTAAATTCATTTATTCGTATATATTTTTATTCTATTAATAATACAATATTCTCTAATTTAAATTTGTCGTGGGGTCCGTTTTCTTCGTTCCAGGCGTTTCCTGTCTGAAATGACAAAGCGAAATTTTCGGCTTGGCGGATCCCTGAACCATAAAACCGAATATAGCGACGGTATCCAAATGGGCGTTACCTTACATTTTGGCAAATTCAACTTGGCATGATACGCTTTGGCATGGTACGTTTTGGCATGGAAAAACTTGGCATGGTATACTCATGCCAAAACGTACCGTGCAAAGTTGTTTCAGCCAAAATGTACGTCTTCCCCAAATGGGCTTGTCATCCAGTGGTCATAGCTCCCAGATACAGACCTTGGGCCACAATAACGTTCGAAAGCTTACTGCCTAGTCCGACCTTTGGGTTCGGCGTCTTGTTCTGCTTTCCAGGCGCTCGTGCTTGAAGTGAACCTAAAATCGCTACGTGATGGTGATGCGGTACCGCGTTCGCAAGCGTGCAGTTTGGTTATTTCAATCACCAATCACTGGAACGAGAAAACGCCCATGAGGTGCTTACCTCCGGATGGTTGCGGTTGATAGGCTGGTGGATTTGCGTTCGGGGAACGGTTTGAAGGTCCTGGCTGCGGAGAAGCTGAACGCTGCGGTTAACGCACACGCTTCTCTCGTGCTATCAGGTACCCTGTGGACTGGCTTGGTGCGCGGGTGGCTGTCGGCTGCCTGGCCCTGACTGTCGAGGCGACCCAGCTAGAAAGCGAACCGTAGTGGTATGACAGGGATGCGGGTCTAGGTCTCGGTCTCGAAAACCGAGACTCTCGGGGGGTATGGTCTCGGTCCACCGGCATTTAGCTTTTTTCGGTTAAAATATTTCATTGTTTTTGCCAAAAAATCAGCAAACCTTGATGCACACGCTGACAAATTCCAACTCAAACCATTTAAAACGTGTTCAACAAGCGACTCAAATTACTTTTGCGCAATTTTTCCTAGAATTCTACTGAAATTTTTGCGTATATTGGTCGGCTTATGGAGCTTCTTGTCGACCGTGGTAAATTCAAACTCTCGGCCTCGGTCTCGACCGAGACCGAGACTCTCGGGGGGTCAGGTCTCGGTCTCGGTGTTCGAAATTAAAGTCCGCATCCCTGTGGTATGACCCGGCCGGACTGTCAGAACACCGGCGCCGTTTTCACACCGATGCCGGCCGTCCCTAGTCATGCCACAACGTTGTTTAGAAACGTACGCGCTTCGCAAACTGCTGTACGCGCTTCTCGATTGAGTCGACAATAGTAGGGTCCCTCGCATCGATCAACCGTAGAGCGCGAGCCTGCCTTGCAGCTTTCACCAAGCCTGTAGAGCGAGTCGCATATGTGCACCGTCTGGGATCCCTTCCGCAGGACGCAACGGCATGGGAGCGAGCTGTAGCAGTATTGCTGATGACACCGTGCGTCTGCATCCGGCTGCGTTGAGTCACAACGTTCTGAAAACGTTGGTTGGCGCCGGGCGTTAACACTTCTATGCGTCATCCAACGCTGGGTGGATTTTCTTTTCGGCTCCGGGACCGGGACTTACCAAATTTTGAAACCGGGACTGGGACCCAAACTACCGGATTACGGGACCGGGACTAGCCCTCAGAAAATATGTTAAGGTAATAAGGTAAGCGTGGAGCGGGCGGAGGGGGGCGGGGTTTAAAGCGGGGAGGAATAGTCCGTTAGGATGTTTCATATAAGCTATGTACGCACACTAAACCAACCGCCGACAGGCGCCGACTGACAAAATTTTCGCTATATGTGTGAAATCTTTGACTAAGATTTCGCTGATATCGCCTGCGACGGGCCAGGTTGGCCTCAGCCTGAAAACTGAAATGGGCCGGGACTGGGGCGATCACCGGGACCGGGATGGATTCGAACCCCCGAATTCTGGGATCGGGACCGCCCAGCCCTGGCGTCTTCCTCTTCTAGCTGAAGAGCTGTGGCAATAAATCCACCAGAATAATCCAGCTTCAGGGCACTTAAATATGTAGTGTTTGCTCCAAAAATGCACCATGGAACAGCTTTGGTTCTTCGATGTGCGAGCGAACCCCAGTCACGGCGAAAAAAATTACGCAAGCCGAAAATTCGCGAAGTGTCGTGCAAAATAACTAATGCATCGCGCATGCCCAGATGTTTCCGAACTCGTTTAAACGATACGTTGTCTTCGGTATATGCCCACGACGAACAAAAAACGTACCATATCGATTGAGGTAGTATCCGCCTGTTCCCGACGAAGGCGAAACTAAATTCTAAAAAGACGCACCGGCATTAAAGCTTGTGAGCCCAACGATTTCTACATTTTCAGACACTTTTGATGATATTCGGAGCATTTAGCCGATAGTTGGCGTTTTTCCTAAGAAATCAGCTAAAAATTCCAAAATTTTGCCACCCCGGCACGGTACTGTGCCGTGGAACTGCCACGAATGCGGCGAGTGTTCCACATCTCCACTCTAGACACCTCGGAGCAAGATAGTTCGCTGAGTATGGCCTCTCCTGTGAGTTCACATAATTTCTAGACTTTTCCTCACAAAAACTTACGGCCTTGAGCACGTCGGTCTCGCGCTAACGCGTATGCATCAATCCTGCTCCAGTGCTAAAGTAAGTCATTGGTATGTCGGTTTTCCTCCTGATTGTTCTCGGCTTAAACCGAGATTGCGCTTCGATTCAGTTTCAGAATCCGCTGCGGGTGTCGCATGTGCTATGCTTGCTGTGCGCAAGCATGTGCTTCGAACCTTGGGCAGCCTGGTCCTTGACCAGCCGGGTCGGGCCGGTCCGGGTCAGGGTCTAGTGTTCGAAAGTTAGCCGAATCTACCTAGGATCCGACCGGCCCGGTGCGGTGCGAAGGCCAGGTTTTAAAGAAATTCGGGCTCAAAAGGGTACGAATTTTCAATAAAGTTATGCAAAAGTCGGCGTGATGGCGCCTGTGCCGTACTGTTCAGGTTAACGTACCACAGAAGTCACCTTTTAAACGCATAAAATACAACTGTCCGATGTTGTAAAAAAATACCAGGGGAGGGAACGACGGGACTTTTACGGTTTTTATCTGTATTTAATCCTTACCTGTCTCGAAACCACAACATGCCGTCCCCCCATCGAAGGCGGCACCCTTTGATTCCTTCCTCTTCCGCCGGAGAAGTCGCCCATAGATTGACGATGCAGGTTGAATTCCCGTTTCCATTCTGCGTTCGTGCGCGGCGAACCTGGATTTGCTTAGTCCTTTTTACTTTCGGGTTATTGGGACGTCCGTGACCCAGTCCAATGTCCACCATGACACGAGGAGAAGTTCTGAGGTAACTTTTGTTGAAAGTTTTGGAATAAGCAAATTGCAGGACTGTGTGGGACATAATTCCAAGAAAGAAGATGTATGCAGGGACCTACCCACGTTATAAGCCCGCTCGTACCATTCCTCGTCCTCCTGCGGAAGTCGTATAAAGCATTTCAGTTATGTACCGTAAGGATCTCGCGAAGTGCGTACCCCTATTCCTGTACCGTCGCACAGGTGGCTCGCTGCGGCTTCGAGGAGACTGACGGCCTCTTCGAGGCGACTGACGACCTCTGCGAGGCGACTGACTGCGAACTCGAGGCGACTGGCGGCCATCTGGCGAGTTTTGAAAGGATGCAACGTCGCCAGGACTCAAAATCCCAATATCTTGTGGCGGACCGTAAGGGCTTCGAGGCCGAGACTGTCGACTGCCTGGTCGAGACTGACGCGGAGACCCACCTAAACGCATAAGCAGAGTCTTGTAGGCATAGTTTGGACCTTGTAGGGCGCTTCATCCTCGTCCGCGTCCTCGTCAGGACACGACGAAGACGAGGACGGGACGAGGAGCACTGTAAGCATATAGACGAGGACGCGGCCGAGTCGGAAAATTTATACTCGATGAGGACGAGGTTTAATGCTTGGAGGTTTCGGAGACCCAACTAGTGAAATAGGTCATGTCGGACGCCGCCGGGACGACGATTTTTTCCATACATTTTGTCAATACATCCACTAAAGTCGCTTGTCTATCCTTGCGGTGGAGTTTGATAGAGCACGAAAAAACAATATTAGCGCTTTCCAGATTTTCAAATCCAGTAAAAGGGGCTTCCGGTAGAGAGAAGGTTTTCAGAAGACGTCTCAGGTGCAGCCTCATTAAGTACTTTGTGGGCCGGCCTGGCGTGAGGGGTTTCGGTGGCGATTGCCTGGCGAGTTCTGGCGTGACGAGGCGCTGGAGCTGGAACCGCTTGCCGCTCCCCACAAAGGCTGTCTTACTGGCGGTGGAACGTAGTTAGGGCTAGCTCGCAGCCAGCCGGGACTTCCCGGCTGAGGCTGCTGCAGAGAGCCAACTAAAAGCCGATGCAACGACTAGGCGATACAAGCGTGCAATAATACGCGTACCTTGCTGCGGCGGTCCAGGCTGCGGGGCTCCTAAACTTTGAGGTTTAAAGCAGGAGGTTCTCGAGCGGTGTTGCGACAGTTGTCGGTTTCATTTATGCTTTGTAAGCAGGACTTTACCCTTAGGAAATTTTTTCTTGAAAATATCCCGGTGTTACCGTTTGAAAGGCTTTATTATTTGTAGCTAATAGTTCGAGTAGCCCTGATTCGCTGGTACAACAATGTTATGCGAAAGTTTGTTCGGGAAGTCCAGCGCTTTAGTTTATAGTTATTGGAAAACTCTTCATTAGTTTTGGGTGCTGTGCTATTCGCTCAATGTCACCAACGTATGTAAGGACCTCGACCATCCCACCTTGCCGAGGTCGCTTCGCTGGCGGCGGCTGAGGCTGACCCCGCACTGGAAACGCAGGGTACGTCACAATGCCTGCCTCTGAAAAGGTCGTCACTCATGACGGATGTTCGCTACATAATCAACGCTCACGTTGGTTCAGTTGTTGTTGCTGAGCGTTCAGCGCTTGAACCCCTGACATCGAGCTGACGAACTGTGCATACCGTGCGCCACTGAGTCCCGGAAACGACGCTCGTTGGCCACCTGAAGCCGACGCCTGGCTCTGGCCTGAACGCCTAGGTCATGCTTCACCCTGTGCACGACCTACAAATAGGCGTCCTAACTGCGAAAATCGAAAAGGACGCGTGCGGAGTCCCCGTTTCGGGTGTGCTAGAGAGGACGGGGTCATTATCGAATAGGCGGCGGTTCATGGGGGGGGGGGGTCAATAATTCGAATACCGTATCCACCCAATTAGACCACCCCTCCAAACTCCAAACAGTACACCCCTCTAACTATACCACCCCGCCAAGCTGCGCATACATCCTTGGGGAGTAGGCAGATAACTAAACTAAGGTCACACTTGAATAGGTAACGATAACACAAGAACTTTAGAGCTCAAGGAGAGTCACACGAATGCAAAACAAAGTCTTAAAAATTAAATAAAATTTGAATTTTTTCTCAACTTTAGTCTGAAAATGGATAAAAGCACGGACCAGAGCTATTACGGGCATATTTGGTCGAAGCTATTGTTGCTTTTTTCGGATTTTTTCGCCTTCCCCGGTAATGCGATATGAGACCTCTACCGGAATCCATTGACTGCGGCCACGCCTACCTTGCGCTGTCTGCGCCGAAGGTCCAGTTCGAGGTAACGAATACACTGGCACGCCTTGTGGTATTTGCGGAGCTTGGCGCGCGACCGGTCCCCCTTGTACAATCGGCAAGCCCAGGGCTAAATCAACTCAAAAAATTCGTTTGTGTTTCGTTGCCGAAGATTCCCCAGCCCTATCTCATACCCGGCTGGATGACTAGCGGAACTTGCGCCTGAGGAATTGCTTGTGGACGCAGACCACCCGAAGGGTTTGGGTTGCTAGCAACGTTTTGTTGGTTCGTCTGCGCGCCATGGACTAAATCTCATGTCTTTGTCACTGTCACTCCGCAGTCAACTCACGTTGGTTGTAATGCTGCTCATGCGCTTTTAGCGCTTGAACCGCCGGCGGTAGGTACTGGGCGGCTTGCGCATATGCTATTGCAAGTGCTCCATTAGTGGCGTGTCAAAGGTCTTTTCAAATTTTGGTATACGATAATTAATTTCAAAAAAGTCGTCGAGATTCGACTCTGTTGAAAAGTTTACCTATTCGTTTCAAAGACCGAATAGCTTATACAAATAAAGTTTTTACGGTTTACCGAAGAATGCGTAGTGAACAATGCACTGCTTGATATACGATGTAAAAAACTAAACTTTCGAGCTCGATTAAATGTATACAAGCTGATTTTAAGTTTCAAGTCAAGCTAATTTTAGGTTCCAAATGGCGGGCAGTGTCCTCCCCCATAGAGTGGCCGGCAGCCAGGTTCGGTCTTTCCGGGTCCGAAGCCGAGATTATTTGGAGATTCCGAATCGTGTAAAAGAGTCCGCCCGCCATGGAGTGGGCGGGGGGGGGGGGAGGGGTTCGTATGAATGTGCGTATACTGGAGTCTTTCGACACCCTAAATATGTCCACATTTGCATGGGATCGTCCGCCTAGCGGCGCCGTAACTTGCTAGCCCATACTCGGTGGCGGCACCAGCATCGGAGGAGGAGCCTGCGGGTTCTGCATGAGCGCCACATTCGGATTCGCTGGTACGTAATGCTGAGGTTGTGGAGCTTGAGGATATACCAGCGGATTTTGTGGAGCTTGTTGATATACGCGGGGATTCCACTGATTCGCCGGCACGCCTTGCACTGAACTTGATCCAGTGAATCGCTTATGTGAACTGACCAAACCCACGTTGATTGAGGTGTTGTTGTTGCGCAAGGAAGCCTTGTACGCCCGGTAGATTCTGGAACGGAGCAGGCACTCCTGCCGGCCCAGGAGGAGCCGGCTGAGCGACACCTAGACGGCCCGATCGGAAAGCTTAAACCTTCCTCCCACGTACCTGGCTGTTGCCCAGTGCCTGAAGGACCCGGCGCGGGCTGGAGATCTAAGCGCTCGTTCGTTAATCCGTAAGCGTTAAGGGGGAAATCATCCGGAAAATTTATGGAGGGGAGAAAACTAAAATCGCCCGTTTACTGTTGGAAAACCATCAGAAGCCCTAAAATGGTCTAGAAATAGCTTCTGGGCATACTACCAACGAAGAAAACTGGCAGAAAACTTGCATCGAAAAGCTTTAAAAAGTTTCGAACCAGAGGGTTCCTCTTTGGATTTTTTACTGCCCCCTTTAACGGAAAAGTGGACACCAGGCTTTTAATGGTCATAGAGGCATACTACGCACTATTAAGGACTTTTGAGTGGATTTTCTTGGTTTCTTGGAGCTCTGGGTAGTAGAAGACTAAAATAATTTTCCCCCTATAAAATTTTTGGTCACTTTTCCCCCTATAAAATTCTGCCTCCTATAATGACACAGATCCTTTGCCGCTGCATTTAGCTTGATATCCCGGAATTTTTTGCCAAAATGTTTATTTACCCTTCCCTCTTGTTAACCCCAAAATGAGAAAGGCCGGTCCGTAAATCCAGGTCATCTCGCTAAGAGCCACGCTCAAATCACTGCAAAAACGCACTTTGCGGTACTCCGCCTGCGTTTGCGGGATTGACAGGGTTAGACGGCTGCTGTTGCGACGGCGAGCAGGGCGGAGTAATCAACGGGTAATGAGGGTCGCAACCGTCAGCGCCGCCCGCTCGACGCATAGGTTGCTGCGCCGGCGCCCACTGCTTCTGCTCGCATACGGTATTTCCCTGGCAATGGCTAGGCGTCTTGGCATCGATGCCGATTACTAGCAAAAGCAAGAAGGAAGGTCCATGCACGCGTATGCTCATCGAGAGAGTATTAAGACGAGCACGCTGTCGCTGTAAGCGAAGCGATACGGGATCGCATCACTCCATCATCTAGCTGCATTAAACCGTTTTAAGATGCAACGCGTGTCCTGGACAGCTAACGTTTTGTGACCGTCGTGACACACCTCAACTTCGAGCGGACGACCTGTGCTGATGCATACAGTTTTAATGCAAAGGTGTAGCTTCCGTTAAGTGCTTCAGCTACCCTAAGCCTCGGCTGACAACGCTAACTCTTACAAGAAGAGCCTTCAGTCGTGAACAAAACCGCTTTACTACAGAAAGAGACTACGCTACAGTGCTGATTACGCAGTGATTTACGTACAACAGGTGGTTAAATGAGGTGTGATATGAACGGGTTTGTTGGAACGGTACTCGATGGAGGAGATACTAACGGGGTCGTCGAGATTGGCAATGTTCATGAACACGGAATTGTCGGTTGAGAGAAGTGGCGGCGAACGAGAGCGGAAGGCACCTAAAGCATCGGATGCAGAGTTGGAAGAATATCACTTGGTCGACATCACGGTTGCTCAACAAAACTGAGTCCAATATGTTCTAGTCCTTCTTTAAGCGAGTGAATCTCGTTCTCTCGACCGTACCTACACTTTCGACCGTAAGCTCGAATGAAACTCTGTTCTCCTGGGCCAAAGGTGTCTCGCTTTCTACAATCTCTGAAGTCCCCGGACGCTACTACTGTCCCATGATTTCTCCTTCTGCCGGACAGTGCGCGATGAGTAAACGACGGCAACTGTACAGGTGATACGGAAGTACCGTATCGTACCGACGTACTATCGGTACGGAGTACGGTACGGATGGACTCGGCCAGCACGGCTCCTGTCTTCTAGATACTTAGCACTGGTACAGCCCGTACTAGTGCCGTACCGTACCATATTACGGCCCGTACCGCCGTTCCGTACGGAGTATGGAACGTGTGGGTCAGTACGGTTCGGGTGGCGGTTGAGCCGTGAGGCACATACTGGTGAGTGGTGGTGATAGGTACTTAGCGATGAGTCTTTTCACATCGTGCTGTGACACGAGTCCCGTACACTCTTCTATGCTGATGTCACCTGGCACACCATACTGAACACTCCTTGTCAATCCGTACTCTTTAACGTACTCATTCTGAACTGTATCATGTGTCAAAGTAACAAAAGACATGTACCAAAGCCCATGACTTTGTGCCGCATGCTGTGCACGCTCACTCTGTACTGTGTGCATCCCGGCACATTCCATGTTGCACACCACACGGTGTCGTACTGACACCTCTCTGGCCGCGCGCACTGCTGTAGTGTAGCCGTTGTTTGGTCCTCTGCGACGTACCGCATACACTCCGAGCCGTTTCTGTTACGGACAGATTCCGGGACCGGGCATGCTGAACGACCCGACAACCAGTCACCAGGGCTGGGCTGGTACTGGTCCTGGTACTGTGGTCTGGGGGTGGCGTCTAGGTTCTGGTCCTGGTCGTCATTAGGGAGGTTATGGTCCTGGTGCTCAAAACGTGTTCCAGGTCCCTCGCAGGCACCTATTACACACCGCTACTATGGGTCTGGCCAGTTCAGGGTTCACAAAGACGGTCCAGGATCACCCTCGTCCAAGCTTATGATGTCGGCCCTGGCACACCGCTTTCATTTGTAAGCCACTCCAATGCTCGGGTTTGAGTGCTTCCGGAGACACACTTACTTTACAGGTTGTCCAGGACGTAGTCGGCCCAGTCGTCGAGAAGGCCGTGCTCCTCGAGAAACGCGAGCGGGTCGGGGCGCTTGCCGAGCACGAAAAGCGCGTATTCGGCACGACGGTCGTACGCCTCGAGGAAGTCGCGGAATAGCGCCTTCGACTCCAGCGACTGCACGACGAAGCGAATGGGCTGAAAGAAATGTGATAAGAATGGCTAGGCAGTACTATAATGGTATGAATCCTGTAGCCGGTGCCATACGCCGTACCGTACTGCACCCCCGAACTATGCTCCGTACCGGAACAGTACGGTACGGAGTCGGGTACGGGCCTTTATAGTGTAGAGAATGTACATCGGAAAAACAACGCCGTTCCGTACTCTAGACTTGACTTAACCCGCCGTACCGTTCTTCATTCCGTACCAGTACGGTACGGTTTTACGGAACGGCGCCGTAAAAAGCCCTACTTGCCGTACCTAATGAGGTACGACATAAGCTGAGCCTTTCCGTACGGGTTCAGACCGGAACGGCACATTGATTGAGAATCGCTGCTCACCTCGGCCGGTTGCGGCGACGTGCCCCAGTCGACGGCGTTCCAGGTACCGCCGTCCTTGCCCCACTCCGCTTCGTCGGTCCAAGCGCCTCCGGCGACGCCCCACTCCTCGGCTGCAGAGCCCTCCCAGGCGCCAGCAGTGCCCCAGCCGTCGTCCGCCTGGCTCTGGTAGCGGCTGCGCGCGTGTTCTGAAAAGACTCTGGTTATAAAATGAGTGACTCAATAGTACGATGCGCGGCTCGTACGAGGCAGACCACGAATAAGCTACGGCAGCATAAGGCCAATCAGAGTGTGTGAAGCAGAGGCACGGATAGCTGGGATTTGCGTGTGACCGGGAACGGGTTTGGCAAAAATGGTGCAGACTTCATCATGAAAACTGCCAGAAAAACTCGTGAATGGGCGAGAATTTCCGATGGGCGGGACGGGACATTATCCGGAAGTAGGGCCACGAAGAATCCGGTACCAAGACTGCGCCGGGAGGATCCATCCGTACCTCAGCAGAGGACGTATCCAGGCGGATAATTAATGCACGATGGTCCGTTACTACAGCAATCAGCCCGATTAAAGTACCCACCAATTAAAGCCTTGACGTAAGCGGACAGTAAGTTGCTCCCATCGGGTCCAATCCGGCCTTTAGAGGTCGGTCTAAGGCCCATTTAGCCTGTCAGCGCGTCTGTCTATTCGGTTCAGGTATACTTAGGTAGACGCGACTCCATCTCTCGTATCGTACTCTATACCTTACTGACCACTCCGCACCGTACTCCGTACCTTAGAGTACGTACGAGGTACGATACGGCCCATATCAAGGCCGTACGTCGGCCCGTACTACTGCATTTTCATCCGGAGAATGTAGCCGTACGTAGGTACGTAAGCCAGCCGTACCGTACTTCGCCTGTACGGTAGCTCATCCCAACGTCTGTTCAAGCCACCAGACATTACGTACCATTCCACTCATTGCTGTAGACACCGCTCTCAGCCTTGTCCGAAGGGCTGAGCGTCTGGCCAGCGCCCTCGCTCCAGTCCTCGACGTCGATGGTGCCCCACTGGCCGACGTGCTTGCCCCACTCGTCGGCGGTCTTGGCCGAGTCTCGCGCAGGGTTGGCACCTAAACACGTGCGTAAAAACGAAAGTCTTTCATAAATTCTAAAAATTTTGCACGTGAAACTAAAGTCTTACTTCTAAGAACTTTAAAATTGTAAATGTCTAAATAAATTTACTTCTTGTATGGCTTACTGATTTTTCTATTTATTTCCTATAAACAGAAAGAAATATTTTATAAATAATTAAACATATTTTATTTAAATATTTAATTTAATCTTTTGGGTACTTACCGAGCTTTATTTATTTATTTTTACTTTGGAACGTACCCCAGTTGCCTCCGGCCTCGCCCCAGTCCTCGTTCTCAGTGGCGTCCCAGTCCTGCTTCGGCTCCTCCTCAGCATCGGGGTGCCACTCCTCCTCTTCGCGAGTCGAAGGCCAGTCCTCCCGGTGTGCGCCATAGGTCTCGCCGGTCGCAGCCGCGGCCCAGTCGCTCTCCGAAACTGCAGGAGCGGAGTTTTCCCAGTTGCCGGCGGTCTCCGTAGTCTTGGCGTTGGTGGCGGTCTGAGTGGTGGCAGTCGGTGGAGCGAACGTTGTCTTCTGAATGCAGCCCCAGGCGTCTGAAAATGGTGGATGTCATTTAACAGTTTTAACAAAGGAACGCGTAGAAAAGCACGAGAATACGCTAGGGATATTCCAGCACAAGCCGGTGGAGACAAGATACGCTCAGACATTCGCACAACACTCATTTCCGGGGGGGACCTGCACGTAGAGATGGTGCGCACCGCAATCGTGGAGAGCCGGGCTTTTTTCATGGACACCAGGACAAAGGACCCGGACCTAGGCCCCCATGACCAGGGTCAGAACCAGGACTCGCCTCATTTTTTCTCGACACGACGTGGGCAAATTCCCGTAGTCCCCATGAACCATAGAACTCTTGAGACGGAAGACTTTTTTGACGATCAGGAGCGGGACCAGAACCTATACCCCAAAACCACAGGGCCAGGACCTGCCCAGCGATGGTGCCCTGCTATGTGCCGTCGACCGTGCCGTGCCTTTCCTTATTAGAGCGAGCCCGTATCTTTGCGATTTCGACGAGGGTCGCTGGCTGCGGCCAAAGAGTCCCTCTTTCATTATCTAGGGGAATAGATCGAGCATCCCGCCATTTGCTACCTATCTACATACCCTTTGTAAGCCGGTGCCTTACCGAGATTTCTGGCCTGGTAGGGTCCTGTGTCCGCTTCCTTCACCTCAAGAATACCCTTGTGCAGGCACAAGTCAGCCTTCAAGTTCACGTTTAAACGATTGTTTCACTTTAAATTCGACGCTCCAGTTACGCTGCCACAATTCCTCTTGTTTGGAATTTCATTATGCAAATGAACGTTTGAACAAGGTGCGACTGTCTCCGACATTTGCGCATTTAAATCCTTCCCAAAAACATGCACTGTCCTCGTTTTGAACAACATATGACGACTGCATATTTACGACCATCGTTCGGGCTCCCGATCCGACAAACAAACGGTGCCTGGAGCGGTCGGGCGGCGAGTGCGAATGGAAGAGAGCGAAGATTATTAGCGGGCGTTGGGCGCATGCTGCACAAAGGAAGCATCATATGACTATACGGAAAAACGGTCGAACGAACCAAAGACGCATCACATGACGCAGAAGACTGGGCAAGTTTGCAGCTTAAGTGCGTATTAGCGTTGGGCCCCACCAGTGGCGTACCGGCTATTGGTGCAGGGAAGCATGCCCCCTTAAAATCCGAAGGGCCAGAAAAGTAGGAAGGGGGAAACCCTCATGTCGAGGCGGCCCAAGCCCCGCAAAAATTTTACCTGGGGGGCACGGGCAATTTCGGTGCTCAATTTCTTGGCCCACGCTGAAATTTGGGTGCGTCCACTAAATCTGCGTGCTCGGTACGCCGTTGGGCGCCACTGCTAACCGTACACTAGGGTACGACGAACGGTACAAGAGCGCAGCTCGGAACAGTGTACCTGCACAAAACCGGGGAAGTGTTAAGGGCAAACAAGAAAATGTGGGATAGCGTAATCGGCCGTCCTCTACGTACCGCTAAGATCGTTTTGGTTCGTATCCTGTACCGTGCGGTCACCATCGGCCTATGCGCAGCGCAGACACACACCATTCACTCTGTAAATGAATCATAACTTCCAGTGGGCCACCAGAAGCTTGTGTGAACATCAAGGCTGATCTTGATCCCACTTCTTTCACTTCCCCCACCCATTTGCTCCACGTGATTCCCTGCTCACTCTCCCGTGATGACAGACACTTGGCCTCCTCGCCCTTGCAATGCCAACCACTCAAAACCGCCTCATGGCCATACGAGTTCAGTTTGTAGGACCACTCTAGTTACGAACTGCACCTTAACAGGTCAAACACTGCACTTATCCTCCCTATGCCCAAATCGAGCCCCCCTCCCCCTTACTCACCCTTTACGACGCCGTCCTGTCCCCAGGTCTCCGTCTTGAGCGTGACCGACGTCTTCGTAGTGAATGTCTTCGGCGCGGCAGGCTTTGCGTTGTCCCACTCCCACGGCTCGTTGGTCAGCGCCGACTGCGGTCGGCCCCAGCCGGCGGTCTCGGTTCCGGTACGATCTAGAAAGAAGTAGTTAAGGCACAGTTCAATAAGTGATTCTTCTCAGTTAAAAAACTCAGAACTTCTCCACAAAAGCTCCTCCGAAATGCAAAATTTGTACAGAACGTTTCAAAAAAATATTGCATTTTTTTAAATTACGGCCACACTTATTGTCTAAGTTATTTGTGAACATTTGAGTTAATGTTTTTAAATTTTCATTCTTTAAACAACTCTTCTATATCATTTTTTTAGAATTAGTATGTAACTCTCGTAATATTTTTATGAAGAAAATTCCTAGTTGCGGTCTTACCAGTAGTCCAAGCGTCCTTGACGGCGGTGTCCACGCCGCCCCATTCAGTCGCAACTCCGGCAGTCATTTTCGGCGACTTCGTCGGTGAACTCTTTGAAGCTTTTAGCACTCTAAACAGCCGTCTCAACTTCATCGATTCCACTCGATTGTGCACGAGGCAATTGCGCGGCAAAAACACGCTCACGCGACTGGAACTCGAATCGGTGTGATGCGCGAGGAGTGCGCGAAGAAAAACATTTGTTTTCGGCGGCGGTTCGGCGGCAAAAACGCTCCGTTACGGCCAGCTGCTCGGTGGGTCGTCGGGTGGTTTTTATCAGATCGATGCGCGCTCATAAAAACGAGTCGCGTGAGGGTGCACAGTCAGCGGAGGCCCACGAGGAGGCCGGGGACCTGTTTGTGCAATCTCGTGAGTATGCGAAGAGTGCGGGGCACATACGCGAGCGCTCGACCAAAGTGTACACAAATTAGGAGTGCGCTTAGAGTGTGCTATAAATACCCCAAAAATTTTAGAATGTTGTGCCCGGCTGAAAACGCTAAGGAAACCCTTGTAGAGTCTTACGACATGTTCTGCCCGTGAGCATTTTGAAAGTACATTCCGGGTATACTTTTTGGAAACAATAGGCTTCACTGTCCTCAAAAATAGGAAGAGAGGTTCCTCGTTTTGAATGCGGATTGAGAGAATAGTTCCTCAAAAACACTTCTTTCAAGTCGGTTTTTGGTCGATAAAAAGGCACGAAAACAGCTTACGACACGATACGGGGCAAAGATTCAAGACGAATGCCGCATAAGAGATTACAGCGTGAAGGGCAACACCTTGCACGACGAATGTACTCGGTGGTGGGCAGCGAAAGAGAATTATTTATGCGGTACACACCTTTTTGTCCATAAACATCGGCGCGTCCAGGAGGAATCGTCATCCCAAAAGGAAAATGATTATTCTAGAGAGCGCCGAAGTCGTTCCCACCGCTTCGTTCGCCAGCTTCTTTATGCAAATGCGCAGATTAGTCTGCATTTTGGGTGAGCGAAGAAGCCTGGGAAAAGAGAAAAACGGCTGGAAGGCTCGATAAGATGTTCTGCGACTAGGAAAGACAAAGTGAGAGAGCGATTGTAAGGCTGGTCAAAAACAGTGGGTCTATACTGCAACTTTAATTTGCCTCCTGAAAACGCTTGTTTTAACGGTTTACGTTACTCCCCTGTTCATAACCTGTGGCGACAGGAACCGCATAAAACTTTTAGGCGGGGCGGCTCAGTAACGAGCGGTATTTTTTAATTTTTCGACGAGCGGGACTTGCGTTAAATTCCATGTTGCTCAGGCCCATACCTTGCTGAGACTGTCTGAAACTTGACCAAAGTATGTTTAATGTTTGGCGTCAAATTGCAGTTTTTGCTGCAAAGTCGATCAATGGCGGCCAATTTGCCGGAAATTTGCCCTCCGCAGGCCATTCAGCGGAGACTTTTGGCTGAAATATACAATTTTAGTGGAATTTAGCCAACGCGTAGCCTGGCTAAACGCTCCGTAGCGGAGCGTCTGAATATAGACATGGGCGGTATTTTGTTTTGACCGGGACCGGAACGATTCCTGGAGGGCCTTATAAGCGAACTTCGAACCGATGACAATAATTTTCTAGAAGCTGTGATCGCGTGAAAGCGAAAAAAAAAACACGTTATTGCCATCTTTCCGCAACTAAAAAACAACTCGAGGCGAGAGGCGCGTGCGAGGAACATTGCTGGACAGACATGTTTACGCGCCTCGTGCCTGCAAAGCGTCAACGCGTACGCAGCGCCCTTAGTCGGAATAGAGACGGGTGCGTGCAGAAAGGCTTAGGCTGAGCATCCGAGCTTTTCGAAAACCCTAACATCGTCTTGATTTATACGAGCAACAAGGTACATAACATTATCGCCAGTCATTCTCAAAACGATGTTAACGATTTCGTGCATCAGAGCTTCGAATAAGTCCAAAGACTTCTGCGAGCTGGGATCGCATAAAAGCGGAAAAACACGTTTACGCCCTCGTGGGGCAAGTAAAAAACAACTCGAGACGGGAGGCGCGCGCGTCGAACGGTGCTGAGCCTGTTTACTCGCCTTGTGCCTGCAAAGCGCACTCAATCCAAAACCAAAGAATGAGTGCTCTCTGCGACCGGCTGACTGCCTCCGGAGGGACGCCGTTCACATGGCGGAAGCCAAACGTCGACGAGCACGCAAAACATACGGGGCAGCCGGCTGGCTGCCCTCACAGTGGGCGCCTCGCCATCGGTCCGCTTCGGTGCTTATCGACTGCTCTACGGCGGCCGGCGGCTCACGCGACTCTCTGGAAGGGCAGTCGGCCATCAAGAGGAGGAGGCCACGAGGAGCGAACCGGTGCCCCGCTCAGCTGGCCGGAAGGGTGGATGGAAGAGGGGAGACGCGCCCAGCTGATGATAGCAGCGACCTTATTTGCCGCTGCGTCGCGCTGCGAGGACCTTCTGGAAGGGGTGAAAGCATGCGGCCATGGACATGAACGCTCAGTTGCCAAGCGGCAGCAAATACGTGCAGCAAAATTTGCAGCGTGCAGCAAATAGAGTGCATGACGTTGCTAGGAAGCTCTTGCGGAAAACAACAAACTAAAAAATAGGTAGGCCAAGAATCACGAGTGAAGTGCCGAAGGCATCTAATACTTAATGAACTTCGTAGTAAAAAGTTGAAGACAAAAAATACAAAGTGCAGAATAGACCGAAATTTTTATGAAACGGCTGCGTCCAATTTGACCGATCAGGTGTTAATTTATAATGCAGGCATACGAGTGCATGACGTTTCGAGCATGCGCTCGCATCCTAGAAGACAGTGACAACCTGCGAGAAAGCAGGCCAAGAGAACAGCAAAAAGCGCCCAAAAATGCTGACCCATGGCCTAAGCTTCATAGGAAAAAGAATACCTTCCAAAACAGAGACTAAAGGCACAAATGAGTTCCCTCCAGAATGACCCTGGATAAGTTTTGCAACAGACGCAACGGCCCGGTTTCAGGGACGCGTCCTCTGTAAAGAATCGTTTCAACAAACAAAACATCTTTTGGCCCGCTGCTGCTGCCAGGGGACATTGCCAACTAAGCGCTTCGTACCGCCTGATGTGGACGCGGATCAGAATGCATTAAGAAGCGGAAAATAACCCATAGTGCGCTTCGGTGTTTACCATTAGTTAAACGATCTGAGTCAGGCTGAGAAAGGGGATGACGAAACAAAGGCTCGGAAAGGGCAGACAGCAACACTTCTGGATGCATTAAAAAGGTGAAATCAACGTGACTCATTGGCGTTAGCGCTAACAGACCAGGCCGATTGATCGGAAGGGTGGACAGTGCCCGGAAAGCGTACGGCTACGGTCAGCTTCGTGCGCAAAGAAGGCGCAGAATCGACTGGGAAAAAGGGACAAGCGATCTCTCAGGCTATCGGTGAGGAATCTGAATGCATTAAGAAACGGAAAACAACCGATTAAGCGCTTCGGCGTTTGCCGCTGCTTGAACGATCTGAGTCAGGCTGAGAAATGGGATGACGAAACGGAAACGCTAGGAATTGCGAGGAGCAGCAAATGCCGATGCAATAAAGGGGAAAACAACCCCGCGCGTTGATGTTGCCGACTAAAAGCCCAAGCTGACTCATCGGGAAAGTGGATAACGTCGGCCGACGCACCGCCAAAGGTCAAGTTTATGCGCAATGCTGACAATGCACCCAGTCGGTCAGATCACTTAAGGCCTTCGAAACAAAGGCCGAGTTCAGGCAAAGGGAAGTTTTATGCTCAAAGTAGTTCCAAAAGCGACTGGAAACAAAAAAAATGCGGCGATCGCTCAAACAACTTTAGGTCTTCAGAACAGGACCCGAGCCCGGACGCGCTTTCGACAAAAGGCAGAAACGCTCTGGAGGACCAACAGAGTCAAAAAGTAATAGTTTTGGCACCTTTGGAATGACAAGCCATGCAAAGAAATATAAAAATGAATAAAAAATAATGTGGGAGAACCATAGAAAAACGTCGTAGTTGCTCAAAGCATGTCGATTTCTTGGCAATTTTTGGTCACTCTCGGCAAACTTTAGCAACTTTGGGCCCTGGCCTATTTGGCTAGAGCCGACGGTCCGGACCAAGCTTAAAAAACTGGGTCTCGGGCCCTAGGCCCCGACTGTCCATGATTGCTACGAATGTCAGACTATATTGTCCGTGACGAGCCAAGGGAAGCTAAGAAGTTGCAAGCAACGAAGTCAATAACCACAGCCATCGCTAGCCAACATCTGCCTGGAACTGGTGCGACGTTGAAGGGCACGCAAATATGCTCGTGCCGGAGGCGTTCGCGCCGGTGGACTCTTATATAGGGCAACCACCGATGCGCAGAGCTTTCAGCTGTCAGCGGACGGCGCATTCCCATCGCAACGCGTCGTCGGATTAATGACGCCGTTGTGCGTACGCGAAAGGACCGGACGGCGCTTCTCCCGGTCGAGTGACCAGCGGTCAAGTAAAGCGGACAATGCGTTGTTTGCGGTCATAAAACATCGGACACTACGCCGTTTAGTCCGGGCGGGGACAAAGTATCATAAAAACGCTGACAACTTTAGCCGTTCAGACATGGGCTTTATCAGCTTCAAATGGTCTCAAAGTGGAGCTAATTTTGCGCACATTTTGTAGCCAACTGGTCGGAGCCTGTTGGATCTAACCAGGGTTGTTGAATTTCCACTTCTTTTCACCATTCCCATTCCCATTTCCATATCCAAAATCCCCGCCATTTCCGTTTCCATTTCCCACTAGCACAATTTGGCGCCATTTCCATTTCCAAAATTTCCGCCATTCATTTCCAGTAGTAAATTTATTGCTCGAAGTCTTGTTATAGGCATGCGAGGTAAGGGTGAAATGGATACCATTCGCTTGATTTATCTAGCTGATTCTACTTAGTGGCTCCCAAGAAAACTTCTAATCTTCTGGTTCGGATTTGCGAGTCCAATTTGGTGGTAGCCGGCTTTTGGTGCTCAAATAAGTCCGTATTTTTCGACACTGTTTTTTTTGCCCGCCGCTAGGCGCCATCAGAGCGAATTTTTAGCGTAAATGTAAAATTTTCGACTAAACGTTGTTTGTGTCTCCTGCATTGGGCTGGCTTTCGTCCACTTTTGGGACACATGTTTGGCCGGTCAGGTCACTCCTGTGGTCGGCTTGGGGGAGGTAGGGGGCGGTAAGGTCGGCAGGGTAATCGTCGGGGTGGAGGGTGTGCATCAGGTGGGGCGGAGGAAGAGGGGTCAGGTCGGGCTGAATGGGCTGGGTCAGGGACAGAACTAGTTCCGTGTTTCGTGGCGATCGGCCGTCTATGACCTAAGGGGGGACCCTTGGGTACTGAAAAAAGTGGAAATGAATGGCATTTTTTGCTGCCATTTCCATTCCATTTCCATTTCCCACAGGCTTAATTTCTGACCATTTCCATTTCCATTTCCCACTAGCGTCATTTGCTGCCATTTCCATTCTCATTTCAGGAAATGGAAATTCAACAACCCTGGATCTAACAGCCTGAAAATGCGCATTGTTTGCGCGATTCGAAGCAAGTATGCACTAGCCAACTGTCAAAGCCTGAGGAAGACACGTAGGTAAAACTGAAAGCCCTGTGACCCCGTCCAAAAGGACCAGTCTTCCAAAAATATGCTGATGGTAGGCCATCATGTCCTAGCACACATGAGCGCATAGATTGGTGGTGCGAGCCACGAGATGAGTAAGCAGAGTAGAGGAACGAGGACAATCTTTGTTTGCACTCATACAACTTCGGACACTTTGCCGTTTTGGTGTGGGATAAAGGTCGTAAAAGAGATTGGCAACTTTGGCCGTTCAATCGTGGCCCTTCAGCCTCTAATGGCCCCAAATGTGAGCTCGTTTTGTGCGAACTTTGACGACCAGTGGACAATTAAGCCGAATTCGTAACGAAAAATTCGCCTCTTGTTTGTCCGATTCGATTGAAAATAGAGCAAAATTACGTGGCTATGACCGCCCGCTCGTCCGCCCAAATGGTTGTACCTCCGAGGGCTCCTAGTTGTTTGGGTCCCGTTGTCTGGATCCCGGTTGTTTGGGTCCCAGAAAAATTTAGCTCCATAAGGCTCCATTGTCGTCACTCCTTGCCATCTGTGTAGTGTGCCAACGGGTCCTTTTACCTTCCCAACTTAATTTGTTTCCTTTGTCCGTGTCATCGTCTTAGCGTCTTTGTTCTTGCCGTAATTTGATGCAACTAATGCAATGCAAGATTCTGCAAGATAAAGCTTGGTCGTTTACGTTACAGATTTTTTCGGGACCCAAACGAACGGGACCCAAACAACGGGACCCGAATAACGTGTTACCCCTCCAAGTGGTCTAATTTAATAGTCGTAGGAACAACATGTCACCGCGTACGCCGGGTCGGGCGGTCACGCCACGCGGCGAGTGACCAGCGACCGAGGAGTGAGGACGACGCTTTGTTTGCAATCATAAAACTTTGGACACTACGTGCGTTGTTGTGTGCGATAAAGTGTCGTTAAGGGCACAGGCAACTTTGAACGTTCAGACTGGGGCTTTGTCAGGCGTAAATAGCACCAATGTAAGTCCGACTTTGGACAGTCAATGGAGGATTGTTAATATGTACTTGTATACCCGGTGCTAACGGAGTAATCTTGCTCCATAATGACAGAACAGCACGCATTAGCATAGGTGGAGATAAGCTTGAGGCCAGGGCACAGCGCGGAACAAAATGACATGAGGTTCATGACTGGAAAGCAGAAGCAAATATATTTTAACCAAAAATGAATAATGGCAACCCTTCTGTTTGGGTAGGCTCGGCGGAGCGCCCTCTTACCCAACTCCGCACCGTACTGGCCATTCCGCACCGATCTCCCTTTCACAGATTACGGCTCGGACAAAACGGAAGCGCAAAAACGACCCTTTTCCTTGCCACCCGCTTAATATTAGAGAGCGTCATAGTGTGCATTCGTTTAGCCAAGATGTACAAACGGTCACTTTGGTTTCAACGCTCTAGGGTTCAACGATACGGTCCAGGTAGACGTGTGCATTGCGTTCAGAATGCGAGCCACTCGTCTTAGATCGGCTCAGTCTCTTTGCCTTCCATTCCCGCGTACTTGATCACCACCATCCAAGCTCCCCTGAACCCGCAATGGGATGCCGACGGATTTCTCGGAATACAGCCGCCGGTTTTTGCGTCGGACGATTCCTTAGACACCCTCAGCGGGGAAGCTAGGTAAGGGTCTATCTTATGGCTGAAAGCTTACAGCCATAAGAGACCATAAACTACTAAGCTGGCCGAACAGAGCACTTAATAAATAATCGGAGATTTCGGATGAGTCGGACAGAAAGCAAATCGCACACCGCACATGCTCATCCGATAAAAATATACCTATACACAGCCTAGAGTGGACTACTTCGACCAACATAGCGACAAAGGCGGTGTTATGACGCTCGGCGGCAAAGACTCTTCGAACTGCGACAGTCAATGGACCAGCGTAGTGCCGTCGTCTTCGGCGTTTTTGGGAGAGCTACTGATTGAAACGTAAGCACGAAAAGCCCTCTGTCGCTTTGGTAAAAAAATGCACTTTTAGCGTTTCCATCAAGGGCAAAAGCTTCCGCAGCTGGCAGTACTCCAGTATCGATCTGACTACCTCGTACATCACCGCACCGCAGACTGTGATCGACGCGGTTGTAAAGGCGACCGGTGCCGAGTACGACTTCAAAACGGACTCGTATCAAGTGGACTGTGACAAGCGAGCCTCTTTTCCGGGCATTGTCTTCAAGCTGCCGACTCTGGAATACCACCTTCCGGCCGTTGATTATGCACGTCGGGTATGTCACCACCTCTAACATACATGTGCAATTTTTAAATTTTGATTTATTTAAACTATTTTTAAAATATTTAATTTGAAAGTACTTGTTATTATATTTGTTTAATTTATTTCGTATTTTACAT